>PVJH01033850.1:0-21191 GCA_004026705.1 Nesogale talazaci | reverse complement strand
TCTTCGGGGCCCTGCTTCTCCATTGGCTAGGGAGAGGGCGCATCTTAGGGCGATGATATGGAGTCAAGATCCTTTAAAGTGTTGAGAAGCAAGGAGGTTGCTTTGAGCACTATGGCGCACCATGTTATAAGAGTTTAAAAATATTAATAAAGCCTTTTGGCCTTGGAGGGCACCTGGAAGCAAGATGGGTCACCAGCAGCGCTACTGGAGCCACCCGCGGAAATTCAGCCAGGGTTCCTCTTCTTGCCGTGTGTGCTCAAACTGGCACAGTCTGATCCAGAAATACGGTGTGTTTCTGTCATATGCAAAGGATAGCGGCTGCATCGAGCTGGACTAAGTTATCTTTGGATGGACTATCCAAGAGAACTACCCAACAGAAGAAACAATGCCAACTATTTGTACATAAAATTAAAAAAAAATCAAGTCTGAAAAAGATATTAACTAAGGCTGAGCCCCGGTGGCGTAGTGGTTGAGTGCGGGACTGCTGCCCACGGGCTTGACGGTTCAAATCCAGCAGCAGCTCTCCAGGAGCAAGGCTGGGTAGCTCCCACGACCACCAGAGGGCAGTGGTGCCCCCCCAAAATATTAACTAATACCTGATATGCACAATGATTTAAGATATTTCCATATTGTTTCTTCATTGTATGATTCTTCAATTTTATCCGAGCATCATCAGTTGTGTGATGTACCCTTTACCATCTTTTCTTGTAGGAGTAGAGTTCTTCCTCTCTACCATAAAATTATTTTGTTGTAATTTATAACTGCAATTTTGCTACTTTTCTGGATTAGGCAACCCCTTTGAAAGGGCTGTTTGTCCCCTAAAGGGGTCACAATGCACAGGTTGAGAACCGCTGCTTTAGCGGTAGGCCAGTTAGTTAATAGTCCTTGCGTGTGATTTATTAGAAATGGTTAGGCAACTTGTCTTCTTACCATATTGTGTTAACCTTTGAGAAACCCCTTTCCACTTCTGCTGAACTTGTTCTGACAATATTTCTAGCTCTTGGAACACTTTCAGGAATTGCCTACTTCACTCATGATATCGTGTGGGAATTTAGAGTTGGACACAAAGCTGAAATGAATGACAGTGTGTCACCCTCTGGTTGGTTGACACTTTTTCTCTTTTCCTTGTACATTTGTTGACTGAAGTACCCAATGCAAGGGAATAAAAATGTAAGATTGCAACAAAAGTATAATGAGTCTTATGAAACAAATCAATAAGTGTAACAAGCATAATTCCATCTAGTTTTTACACCTACTGGCTGAATGGACATTACTATGGGTGCTTAGAATACATTGTTTTGTGCAGGTGAATGTTAGAACAGAAAGGGATGTAAGTGTGTGGTTTTCACATTGGGTGGCTGTTCAACTGTCCACTTTAGAAGGAACCCTGTCATTTTAAAGACTCATTTGCTGAACAGAACAATACATTGGGTCTCGGTTCTGCTGAACTGGTGAGAACAGGCTGCCTCTCACCACCGACAGGGTCCCTATTCATCTGAACCTACTCAACCTCACCAAACAACCACCACAGAGGTCCTTTGGCCTGTGACTGCTGCTGTGGGCTTCAACCTCTCTGACTAAGGAAGGTCAGAGTCATCAGGCTGAGCAGGGGTGGTCTCCAAATTCCCAGTCCTTTGCTCATCTCATGGTCTGCCTGTCCCTGGCTTCCCTGTCAATGCTGGCCCCTTGTCAGGAGGAGTTCTCAGAAGGGCAGCGTGCTCTGTTTTCCTTCTTCTGAAGACATAAACATCTACACACACACACACACACACACACACACACACACACACAGGTCTTGCACAGCAAATAGGCCTCTAACTCTTCTCTGGCAGTTACCCAAGGATGCCAGAAGTCAGTAGATGGAGTTGCAGGCCAGAACCACTCTTGGAGCCTTTGGGCTGGGTTTGAACACAGTCCCAATGAATAGAAATACACCCACAGCTGCCATTTAAAAAAAGAAATAAAGAAAAATTTTAATTAAACATTTTTTCCTTTTAATTAAAAGTAATAAAAAAAATCTGCCACTTGACGTTGAAACGCATGGCAAGTCAGCTAGAGAAAGGAGAGATGGACTGGTATGTGACAAAGCGAGTTGACCACCAGCTGTCCTTGGCTGGATTTTGACTCATGATGGCCCTTGTGTAGCTTGGAGAAATGTGAGCCCTAGAGCTTGGAATGGTTGGATTTAGTTTTTCAAAAATGAATCTCCAGGTTTTCTTTCAAGGTGCCTCGAGTGTGCTCAAGCCTCCCACTGCCCCACCCAGAAGTACCTACAGCAAGAAAGGCCTCGTGCTCATTGTTGAATCTAAGTGGTGGGGAGTTTGAGGCTCACTGTAAAGCCTCTCACCTTTCCCCTCATTTGTTTCAAGTGTGTGGAGAGCTGCTCACTGAGGCAGGCGTATTAGACTCAAAATTCTTGCTGCCATAGAGTCAATGCTGTTTCATAGAGACTGTTATAGTTGGGTTTATTGTGCCAACGAGGCCTCCATAGGAACACAGAGGCGGAGTTTTATCAGGTCGCGGGCTGATTGGAGGGTGGCTGAGATAAATGCTTTCTGAGGCCAGCATCCTGTCTCTCTGTCTCCCTGGGGATGGGACCTAACATAGTGCTGCTTGAGCTAGTTCTTTGCCTCAGCTGTGTGCTGCAGTACCTGTGGGCCGAGCCAACCCGCCTTGCTTTGCGTCCTAGAGCTTGAGGGCACTAAGCAAAACTGACCGCTCTTGCCCCACCCTACTGCTCGCTCCAGGCTCCTGATTCTGCCCGTCTTGCATGAGGACAGATTCAATGTCTGCCCCCTTGACCTTAGACTGGCCACCCTCTTGATTTGAAGTCTATTAGCTGTTGCGCAAAAGTGAGTTGAACTGAGCCCTCTGTGCTGCTGCGTGGACGAATTAGCTGTTACAGTCCTTCTTGCTTTATCTATCATCTATCTGTCTAGTTAGCTATCTAATAAGTATCCTGGTTTTGTTTCTCTAGAGAACCCTGCCTAACACAGCAGCCCGATAAGGACAGGATAGAATTGTCCCATGAGTTTCCCAAATTGTCAATCTTTACAGGAGTAGAAATCCCGGTGGGAGTGGCTGGCGGTTCTGAACTGCTGACTTTGAGGTTAGCAGTCCAATGCATAACCACGGCACCACCAGGGCTCCTTTTTTTGATGGCTGCTTTAAAGTCCCTGTGGCCTGGAGCGGACTGTTTGCTCAAGAGGCAGTCATTCGAACAGAACAAGGGAACGCTGTACGCTTTAACATCAGAAAAGGTGTGTGTCACCTCCTTAGTCAACTTGTATGCTGAACTCCTTCGACACTCTAAATCTTTTCAGATGTTGACAGCCTGATCTCTGAGCCATGGGACAGCTGGTGGGTTTGAGCTCCATCCATAACCCACAGTACCAAATAGGGGCCCTTCTTAGTAATCTAAAAAACAAAACCCAAACCCAACCAACTCACTGCCTGTAAGGTGATTCCACTTCATAGCTACAACAGAACTACCACAAAGAGGTGATTTGATTCTAACAACCAGAAGCTAATTTTCTCATAGTCGGGGAGGCATAGGCTGTAGGGGCTTTGAGCTTTGCCAGGTCACAGAGCCTCACAGGACAAGGTCTGGGTCCTGTGAAGATCTCGGTTCTTCCAGCACTGGACCACAGCAAGGTGCCGACCGCCCTCGAGGGCCGAGGTCAGTCATCTTCAGCAGCCTTAACCTCCTGCCACTCTTCAGGCCAAAGGTCTCTCTGACTCGCAGTGGCTCTGTGGGTAACAACCCCCCGAAACACAGCGATTTACCGGCGAGAGAAGGCTGCCTCTCACACACAGAGAAATTCAGAGATTGTCCGCACAGGGTCGATTTGATTACTCTGTTTCAGGAACTCCTTGGGAATCATGTTCCTGGCCAGTCTCTGCTCCTCATCCTAAAGTTGTGCTCCGTGTTTCCACCTGTCACCAGAGTGCAAGTCTGTGTCCACAGTCCAGCCAGTCAGAAGGGGCACAGAGCCCAAAAGATAGAAAGAAAGGCAGGGGCCAAGAGGCTTGAAGGAAGCTTTTTGAGCAGCAGTTACACCGAGCTGCAAGGGAGGCTGAAAAACAGTCTTTGAATGGCCATGGCCAACAAGCAGTCAGGGCTTCTCATAGGATCGCGGTGATATGTTGGGTAGATAATTGCAAGGTTAACAGTTTGAAACCATCAGCTGAAAGGACTTTCCACTCCTGTAAAGAGTTAGCCTCAGAAACTCTGGGAGTGGAGTGGTGGGGTGGGGTTCCTCTATGCAAAGGGTCACTCTGAGTCGGCATAGACTCTGTGGCGGTGAGTTTGGTTTTTCTAACTTGACTGAAGTAGGGGAGAACAGATATTGGCTGATAATAGCAGACTAAGCCACAGCGTCGACTCTGTGCCAAGCCTTGTTCCTTTTTAAAAGTGTGTCAATTATTGGGCATTGGGTGAGGGCTTGACGGGGCAGATCAGGTTTCCACTCAACGCATTCTCCATGCTTTGTCTCAGTCACTGATCATCTCCCCTAATGGACTCCCAACTTCTCCTACTTCCTCCCTGTGCGTCAGACAAGTCCTCCTGTCTGAACCCTCCCCTACTTTGTCCTCGGGTAAACGCTGCCCCTTCTATCTCACATGGTTGACGAGGCGAATGTCTGTGGGCCTCCCTGGTGTTACTGTTCCCCTTTAACCCAAACCAAACCCACATCCACTGAGTTGATTCTGACGCAGAACAGCCCCATTGAGAGATTCTGAGACGGCACATTTTTACAGGGGCAGACAGCCTCTTCTTTCTCCTGAGGATTAGCTGCTGGGTTTGAACCGCCCACGACCAGATGCATAGAGGCTGACTCTCAGGTAGGATTGTGGAGGCACAGCTTGCACAGACCCTCCAGGAATTTCCCTCTCCTGGGTCCACTTGGGTAGATGGACAAGTTCAGCTTCTCACACTAACCAGTTGGTGGCCCTTCTCCACTCGCCTCCAGAAGCTCCACTTCCCCAGCCCCTCTCGTCCTTGTGTAAGGACTTCTTGGACTGAATTCCTTAGCTTGTAAGTCAAGGTGTTTGAACTGCCCTGTTCGACTCCTGACACTGCCTTCAAGTCTGGCTTCATGGCAAGTGCTCTGGGCCTGGGAGCACGGGGGATGAAGATGCTCCCTTTCTGCTCCCCACTGCTGCTCCAGCATGTGACTGAGAGCATTGGCAGATGATTGTTACATAGAGGAGCCCTGGGGGAACAGGGAAGCATTGGTCAGCAGGTCAAAACCACCAATCGTTTCACAGGAGAAAGACTGGGCTCTCTATTTCCATAAACAATTAGCATCTCAGAAACCCACAGTACAATTCTAACCTATCCCATAGGGGTGCTCTGAGTCTGGATGGACTTGATGGCTTTGTGTTTGGTTAAATAGCTGGAGAGATTTCCAGGAGCAAGGCGGGATCTTAGGTGCTCATTTCTGAGAGCAGACGGGAGGACACGGCAATGCACTAGGACTCTCCTAAGGGATCACAATTTCATCCTTCGCTGCATGGTCATTTAGCTCCCCTCGTTTACAGAGGAGGACACGGGAGGGGAGGGAAGCCAGCATTTGATCCCAGGATGACCAGGCTCCAAAGTCCAGAGGCTCTTGGCTTGCCCACAGCTGGGGTGGAAGGTGGAGCGGTCCTGTCCAGGCCTATCTGCCCTTGGCTGACTCGCCCTTCTCCCAGGCCTGCCTCAGCTCTCCCATGGGCTCAGCTGCCCAGCTCAGCTCACCCAGATGCTCATCAGTTCATCAGGGTGCGGTCAGGCTGAGGCCAGCCAGCCAGCAGCGTGGGTGGCTGCTGTCATGGGGGCTGGAGGCTGTTCTACGACCGGAGCTGGGGGACACTAGTGAGGACTGACTTATACCAAGACCTGGGGGCGGGGAGGGGGGGAAGCCACCTGACCAGTGGGGCTTGAGACAAGGACAGCTGGTCCCCTCCCTGGCGGCCAGTTCCACCCTAGGCATCATGATGGTACTCTATCCGACTGAGCTTGCATCTCAGTGCCTGGTGCAAGTGCAGCACCTCGCTCAGCCTGAGAAAAACCCTCTCCTGTGCCCGAACTGGTGGGAGGGACTGTTTTCCACGATCCCTTCACCCACCCCCCCACCAAAGTTCGTGGGTCTGGGTTAGCTGGTGCTGACACGACAGGAGTGCCACAGTAGGTGGCTTTCACAAGCAGAGCTTCATTTTCTCACGCTCAGGACGCTAGCCTCTTCTGCCTCTTCTCAGCTTCAGTTCCTCAGCTCCTTGGTGACCTTCACATAGCTTAAGATGCACCCTGCCCCACAGGGCCTCCCTAATGTGACCAACGCAGCCCTGTTCCCAGATGGAAGTCCTTTCACAAGTATAGGGCTTAGGATTTACAGTGCCGCATGGTTCATCCCATAGCTCCAGGGCTCACAGATTGCCGGTGGAGGTTCCCACCCTGGTCCTGCCAGTCCAGAGCGCCCTTTGGACCACTTCTTTCCCCTTTCCCTCCTCTGCAGGGCTGTGCTGAGGGTTCTGAGAGGTAGCAAAGACAGAGCATGTGGCGTGGGCATGGACAGGAGGAGTTCAGAACGCTTAGCACCCGGGTTGCTTGTCGTGGCATTGAGGGCATTGTTATGAACTTGGGGTCAGATTGGCCTGGATTCAAGGCCAGGCCTGATCACTTAGTAGCTGTGGTGGCCACTTTTCTGAGACTTGTCTTTTTTTTTTTTCATCTGAGACTAAGAGGGATGGTAGGACCCCTGGTAATTTGAAATAAGAAAAAGGACTTGAAAGCTTGAACAGAGACCATCCTCCCGTCAAATCAATTCCAACGCCTAACAGTCCTATGGGATGGAGTGGCCCAGCCTCTGATTCCTTATGGGAGCAGACAGCCTCCTTTTTCTCCCACAGAGCAGCCGGTGGATTTGAACCACCAGCCTTGCAGTTAAGAGTCCAACATGTAACCCACTATGCCTCCAAGGTAGGGATGTGCAGGAAGTGCATCCTTGGTGACCAGTCCTTCCACAACGCCTTCCTGACTTTCACGTCTTCACATGCCGTCCCTTCTCTGTGTCTGTTCTCTCTGCATGGGGCCGTCAGTCCTTTGGGGTTCAGGGCCCATCGTCTGACCTCATCTTCCCTCAGTCCATCTTCTTTTTTTAGTTTATGTGCTGCCGAAGCGAGCACTCAGCCCATCTTCTTTTCCAAGAAGGCCACATCCGGGGATTTCTGGGAAAGACGCGAATCGGAAGAAACGTGATCTAACGCAGTATCATAACTTCCTGCCCCCGAAATCAGAGTCTGGGGCTCCTGACGGAGAGTTGTCAGGGTTGGGAGGGAGGCAGAGAATTAAGCTTTTCTGAGCCCTGGCTTTAAGGCTGACATGTCCACCCGGTCTCGTCTCCGATGACTTCTTTGATCCTTACTCCCCATCGGAGGCATGTGGACACTCAGGACTCTCCTTTTGTGCCTCCTCCGGGAAGCCTGCCATGATCCCTTTCCATCCTTGCACTCTCAACTCTGTGCCTCTAGACTCGCCGAGACCCTGCGTTGTGCTCTACAGGCTGTCCGCGGTTCTTCAGAAGTATCTGGACAGGCCTCTGGGTAAACTCAGAGCACTGATCGTGTTTGGTCAGCAGCGCTCCGCTGCCTGGAGTACAGTTAGCTGCCCGCCTCCGGCACTGAGCTTCAGGCTCTGCCCATGTGCCTCCTGGGCAGCCCCCAGCCAACAGTTGAGCACAGCCAGGGCACGAGGGCCTGGCCGGGTTTTGCCCGCACAGGCCTCCGTAGCCTTCTGCTGGGTTGGCTGACAGATCTGCTTGCAAGGCTGAAACCTCCTCCGCCCCAGTCCTTTCATCGCTCACACCCATCGCTCCCTCTCTCTAAACCCTCTTCCTGCCTGAGTCACGTGCCTTCCCAGAGTTCCCAGCCGGGCCCCCCACCCGCGTGGCTACCGCACCACAGCGCAGTGGACGACTCGCTGGGCGGCGTCAACACATCACATACCTTGCTGCGAAACCAAAGGGTCGGTAGTTCAAGGCCACCCAGAGGGGCCTCCAAAGAGGCCTGGCTCTCTCCTTCTGGAAAAGGAGCCTTTGAAAAGGGAGGTCAGTGGTAGTGATGCATGTGAGGTCACCAGGGGTCAGATGAACCCGACCGACCATGGTAGGCAGTAGCGTGTTGTCCTGAGTGGGTTGTCAGGGGCTCCTGGGTGAGAGGCTGAGTCGAGGCAGCCTGGGGACTTGGAGGCTCTTGATCCTCTGGAAGGCCCTGGTGGAGTAGTGGTTGGCTGTTGGGTTGCCAAGGGCAACCAACAGTTCCCAATCTCCAGCCGCTCCTCGGGAGAAAGACAAGCAAGGCTTTCTACTTCTGTAAAGAGTTGCAGTCTGGAAATCCCTTAGGGGCAGCTGTACCCTGTCCTGCAGGGTCACTACGAGTCAGAATCAATCCATGGTAGGATAGTGAATTTTGGTTTGTGTTTTCTCGAGACCCTCAGAGGCTGAAAAAGTTTCCCCTTTTCACTCGTTCATTGAACAGGTAGCGTTCTCGTCTTGATAAATCTATCCCTTCAGAGATGAATGGAAATGGGATCCCTGCTCTGCATGGACTTGTGGGGCGAGAACAGGCTCACCCGTGTCTGTGAACGATGCAGAGAACCGGGTCCTGGTGCTGGACCCCCCGTTGAAGGGCAGAGCGATGGCAAAATCTGCCGTGCCAGAGCCTGGCTTCCTTCCTTCCCTCCGCCAGGAACCTGGACACGCGCCAAGGCCTTGAATGATGGCACCCAGGACAACACACAGCCCGCGCACAGTGTCTAATGCACGGGAGGACTGAAAGGGCATGGAGCAGACCCTTGATGAGATGCGTAAGCCGGGGAGAAGCACAGAGTCTGGCTGACTAGCTAGGTGACCTTGGACAAGCTACTCCACTTCTCTGTGCTTTCCATTGCCTTCATCTGCCCCACCGAGAAGTCAGGAGCATGTGCCCCAGGGCGAGAAGAAATGCATGCAGCTTGGTGGCGGTCAAAAGCTAGGGCACACAAGTGATGAGCCCATGGCCGGCTTTTTTTCCCCCTTTTCTCCATGACTCCATGTCCCTCCCCTCTCAGGAGAGGAGAGAGGGAAGGATTCAAAATTGAAAGAAAGGAGGGAAAACCAATGAATCCCCAGAAATGCTGGGCTGTGGGGGTAGGACGTTCGATTACTTTCTGCCTCTGGTTCCTATGGTCTACATTTTGGGAAGGAAGTTTGAGGGAAGAAGCACACTTTTGAGATGCAGTCAACTAAACAGATGTTACATCCATTCTTTTAGATGCTTAGGTGATGCTGCTAACCACAAGATCAGCCGTTCGAAACCACCGTCCGCCCTTCGGGAGACTTTCTACTCCCTCACAGATGGATAGTCTGATCCACAGGGACAGCTCCCCCCTGACTTTTAGGTCAGGCCAGTGACCACAATGTGGTGAATTGGAACCGATTTGCTGGCAGTGAGAGATACAGACAATGTTGCAGAGGCAGAGAACAGCTCCAAGTTGCCACGGAATCTAATAATCTCCTGTCTGCCTGTCAGCAGGTTCCAGACGTCTCTGCTACCATTTAAATGAAGTTGTGGGCATCAGCCAGGACAAGGGGAAGCTGAGGGAGAAGGCATGTCCCAAACAGAAAAACTCAGGGCTCAAGGTGACGTCCACCTATGGGTAACCATAAAACATCTCAAACACTGTCAGCCCAAATGAAAAAAAAAACAAAAGAATAGCTTCTCAGTGGTTGCTGGGAAAGACAGGCAAGCTAGGGCTTACAAAGGGCTGGGCATCGTAAGTGCTCCATAAACAGAAACCTCTTGTTCACTTGTTTTACTCTTCTCGTATCTCACAGAGCAGCCCTGGTGGTGTGGGGATTGGCCTATCGTCTGCATGGTCGAAACCCCCCACAGCATGGAAGAAAGATTGAGCTTCCTTCAGCCATAAATAGGAAATTCACCAGGGGGTCACTCACTAGGAGTCAACACAGACCCAACAGCAGTGAGTTTGGCTTTATGATCTCAAAACAAACATGCCACACAGCCCTTCAGTCAATTCGGACTCAGAGTCTCCCCATAGGACGGCTGCCTCGGCTTTCCGAGACAGCACATGTTTTTGGCAACAGATCTTCTGTCTTATCCTTCCGGTGAGTTGGAACGTCTATCTTCCCCACCTCACAAGAACGCTCCCTTCTTCCTCTGTGTATCACCTGTGCGCTGACTCAGACCCCCGGTGTTGGACTGCATCTCTGAGTCACCTCGAGGAGGCCGGTACTCTCACAGACAGACCGCGGGGTCTAGAGGAAGCTGCAAGCCGAGACGCAGGCGTCGTCCTTCCTTATCCCTGATAATCCCCCTGCTGCCACAACCAAGATGGTTGTGACAACCACATACAGATTTCATTTCATTTCCCTTCCAAATAAGAGTCCTTAAGTGTTTCCTGCTTGCCAGGCTTGATGACCGGATGAGACAGCTGTGACTGCCCTCTTGAGAGTCCATAAGGCCAGCTCAAGACGCTGCAGGAGAAAACACCCTTCTTCCAGGATCCTGATTTGAACCAGCTTTTGACACCGAACCCATCCCACCCCCCAGAGACTGTTCTATTCAGAGCAGAGGTCTCAAATAGAGATTCCCAGAGGTCGCCCCAGGAATTTCTGATCCAGCCATCTGGAGGTGAGACCTGGGAATCTACACTTTGACCTTTGCTTTGGATTGGTCACGGAGCCCTGGTGGTGTGCTTGGGCACGGGTGGCACTACTGCCAGCTGCAAGGTTGGCGGTTCGAACCCTTCAGTCACTCACAGGAGAAAGATTAGGCTGTCTGCCCCTGTGAAGATTCACAGTTCCAGAAGGGCTACATATGGTCACTGGGAATCCATATAGGGTCCCTGGCAGTAGGCTTGGGTTGGTGTGGCGCCCGGCCAGTCTCAGGAACTACAGAAAACAGTTCGGCAGGAAGGATCGGGCAGAAACCCCCTGAGGGTGAAGAATAACCCTGTCTTCAGGGCTCTTTGCACCAACAATTACAGTGGTGCAATCACTATGCGTCAATCGTTGTCCAATCCCCGGCCAAGCTCACGGCACACTAGAGGACAGCGTAGAACTGGCCCCCGTGTGTTTCTGAGCATGCAGTTCCTTCTCCCGAGAGCCTGGCTGGTGGTCTCAAACCACTGGCCTTGCCCAGGTCACCCCAGAGCCACCGGGGCTCGTAGGAGGTAGAGCAGGGAGCCAAACAGAGGGCTTGTTCTCCTTCGTTCCCTGGAGTCTGTGGGAGCAGCAAGGACCACGGAGAAACAAGTGCACGGCTCCCTTCAGACGCCCTCGTGAATGCTGCAAAGTAGCATGAACTGGAGACTTACAAGAACAGAGACGGATCCTCTCTCAAGCCCGGAAGCTAGACTCCAAAATCCAGTGTCAGTCTTATTGATTCTTTTTGGTGGCTCCCGGCAATCCTCGGTGTTTCTTGGCATGCAGATCACTCCAGCGTCGGCCTCAGCCTTCATGTGGCTGTGTTATCTTTGTGTCTCTTCTCTCTTTTATAAGGAGACCACTCATATTGGATTAGGATGCACCCGATGACAGTGTGACCTCATGCTAACGGATCACTTCCAAGGCCCTGTTTCCAAAGAAGGTCATGCCCACGGGTATGACAAGGGGCTGGTTGGGACTTCGACCTACCTTTGGGGAGGCACAATTCAACTCGTGACAGCTCTGAAGACTATAGACCAGGGACCTGAGACAGAGGGACAGGGCAACGGGCTACTCCAGCACTCGGAAAAAGTGGCATGGGAAACCGAGACCACATGACCACAGGGAAGGAACCAACGACATGGAGTCGTGGGGGCAGAGTGTTCCGAACAGAAGGAATCGCCGAAGATAAAGTCCAGAGTGCCCAGTGTGGGTTGGTGCAGTGAGAAAAGGGATGTGGGTTAGGCAGGGTTGTCTAGAGAAACAAATCCAGTGACACTCAAGAAAGCGTTTTAGATCAAGAGTCGTTACGTATCGAGCAGGCAGGCCAGCCCAACTCAAGTCGATAAGACCCCTGCTAGTCCAGAAATCTCTCTTCAGACAGACCCACACAGCTGCAGGGTGGTGTCGCAGAAAGGTGAATCAGGAAGCAGCGAACAGGCCAGAGACTAGGAGTCACATGGATCCAAGCAGGTGGGTGGGCGGGGGTGGGAAAGGGTGGGGATGGCAGGACTCTGACAGCTCTGGGGGTCGGGGCAGAGTCCCAGCAAGCAGCAAGCCAAAGTCTCTGAGAGAGGAAGGTCCCATCCCTTCTTATAAGAAGGCCATTCCCCCCGAGAAGGCATCATCAGGCTGCACCCCCACACCTTCTTAAAAATTGAAGTTGACCTAAAATAACACACGACCACAGGAGAACAGGCTCAACTGTGTTACACAGAGAGATTGAGCAAAGCCTTTGCTTCAGACCCTAGACTCTGGCAAAGGGGTTTTGATTTCTTTCCAGAAGGAATTCCATGTGATCATTTTCATTGGCCGGCCGAGGCTGTGAGGATCCAGAGTAGAAGCAGGAGGTTCAGTTAAGAGGCTCACGGGTTCCACGCTGCCTCAGATCCTAGCCCAGTAGTACTAGTTATTTGTATTTTCTGCTTTTTTTTTTTCGGGGGGGGGGGCATCCCTGCTCTCCGGCGGTGGGAGTAGGAGGCCCAGCCCCACTGCTGGAATTGAACCTCCGTCCCAGTGGGCGGCAATCCCATGCACAACCACTACGCCACCAGGACTCAGCCCCTGGCTTTCTTTCTTTTTTTTTTTTTTTTAATTTTATTGGGGGCTCTTACAGCGACTACAACATTCAGTACATCATTTGTATCAAGCACATTTGCACACGTTTCCACATACATTTCCCAACATTTTCCCCTTGAGCCCTTGGTACAAGCTCTTCTTTAAAATGAAAAAACAAACAAACAAACTCCCCTTTCCCCTCCCCCCCCTTTTTTTAAATGACCCTTGCTTTCTTTTTGATTGACGTTTTTCTCCTTTGTTTCGTATGTTTTTCTGTCTGTGAAATCCAGGATAGGTGAATCTGGAGAGGTAGTCACTGAATTAATAGTTTCTGGGGTGATGGCAGGGGACGTGAGGGCTGGGGAGCAAGGAACTGATAATAAGCAGTGTAAGAAAGGAGAAAGTATTCCAAAATGGATTGTAAGAATGACTGCAGGGCTGAGCCCCGGTGGCGTAGTGGTTGTGCGCGGGACTGCAGCCCACTGGGACGGAGGTTCAATTCCAGCAGTGGGGCTGGACCTCCTACTCCCACCGCCGGAGAGCAGCGATGCCCCCCCCAAAAAAAAAGAATGACTGCACAACTCTTGTTTCTTTTGTTTTATTTATTTATTTATTTATTTATTTATTTATTTATTTATTTATTTATTTATTTTTAGGCATCACTGCCCTCAGGTGGTAGAAATAGGAGGCCCAGCCTTTGCTCCTGTGTAACTGGAATTGAACCTCCATCCCAGTGGGCTGCAGTCCCATGCACAACCACTATGCCACTAGGGCTCAGCCCACAACTCTTGCTAAGAGATGAATTATATGTCAGTAAAACTTTTTTTAGAAACAGCAAAAAGATATTGCCTACTCCCCTCCAAAAAATGATAAAAATTAGGGCTGAGCCCCGGTGGTGTAGTGGTTGTGCGCGAGACTGCGGCCCACTGGGATGGAGGTTCGATTCCAGCTACATAGAGCAAAGGCTCGGCCTCCTACTCCCACCACCTGAGGGCAGCGATGGTCCCCCCCCAAAAAATGATAAAAATTAAAGAGCAAATAATAAATAGGGGAGAATTGCACATATTGTTGACGCACAGGTTAACATCCTTATAAATTGACAGGAAAAAAAAACATCATTTCAGAAAGGAGTGGGCAAAGGACACAAACAGACATGCACATACACACTAAGTGCAAGTATATAACCGATATTTAAAATCATTTAAAATCATAATAGTGGTGGGAGAAATACAACAGAAACCACATAATACCTTTTCTGTTCTCTCTTTGACCTACTGAGCTGCCAGGGATCAGAAACACAGAAGAATGGCAGCTGCTCTGGGGGTCTGCTAGCAAACCGCCTGTCACATAATGCCGGGGCTGGCAATCGGCTGGCATCACTGTGCGGTAGGGCAAGAGCCCTCAAAACATTCCACCTGCTGGCCCTAAACCTTCCTTTCTAGAAATCTGCCTTAAAGAAACAATCACACGTGTGCATGTACCTGAGGGCACTCACAGAAAGGCATTGCAGTGGCATGCATGCATGGAGGACGGACACATCCTCGTGGGAGCTTGCGTCCACAACTCCAAACACCTGCCCATCCCATCCGTCACCAAAGCCCTCCAGTCCTCCGGCCAAGACTTGGTCAAGAACACCTGTGCATGACAGTTCAGGGAAGCCACATCCAGCCTGACTCTTGTGTGGGTCTCACAGCGCCTCCTTGTGGTAGCCAACACTGGGCTGGCCCCCGATCGAGGACCGTGTCAGGAAGGAGGTGCAGAGAACCGATGTTGCTGTTTTTCTTTTTCTTACTTGCAGTATTTCCTGTCCCCTCTGGGATCTGTTTTTGTCTTGATGACTTGGCTTCTTGAAGATCTTGGGTTCTCAAAATCCAACAGGGAGACTACACCCTCACCCCCACCCCACCTAGAAAACCCCTTCTTAGCCCCAGCCGCAGGCCTTCTTGCAGCCCCTAGCACTCTTCCCAGGCCTTCTGGCTGCAGATGCTGTTTCCATTGCTCAAGAGAACTACTCCCCACCTACACCTATTTATTCCTGAGCTCGGATGGCCCTTTCCTGTTGCCAGTTATCCGAGCCTCCTTGGTGATACGTTATCTTGCTTACAATGACGTATTTAGCCCGGCAACTGTTTGGTTTTGATCTCTCCCCCCCAAGACTCTCAGTACCACCACCCAGCAGTAGGGCACCAGCATGGCCGGTCCCTCGCTCTGGGAAAGCTCTTGTGTCATTTCTGTGATAATGCCCCCCCCTCTGACCTCCTTCCAGAATGCCAATTGGTGGCAGGTAGAAACTCTCTTCTGGTTTCTCACTTTATGGCATTTTGTCCTACCTTCTGGAAATCTCACCGACTTTATTTTCCAGCCCAGCCATTGACAGCTACATTCTGGCAATGGTACTTTTCGTTTTCAAGTTATTTCCCTTTTCTCAAATAGTTCCTTTTCCATAACAACCTGTTCCTGTTGACGTCATGTATATCTAAATGCGGTATTCTCCTGCAATTTTCTGAGGTTATATCTGCACATTCTCTTCCCCTCTCCCGCTTCTTCTGTCCTTTTTCCTTCTTCCCCTCTTTCCTTCACTCCCTGACATCCTTTTACATTCAAACAGGTTAGCCGTGTGTGTTTTGCATGTGGACAGGGCTTAGCTCTCAGGTGGGAACAGGTTGTTATCACAAACCAAACCCACTGGCCTGGAGTGATTTCTGACTCATCTCAGCCCTATAGGACAGAACCCCCAGAAGGTTTCCAAGCCTGCAAATATTTAAGGAAGCAGACTGCCACCTCTTTCTCCCTCCGCAGCTGCGGGCAGCCAGATGTATAACCAAACACGGACCCACCAGGAGCCCTTAGTTGTTATGCCAGAACCCAAACGAAGCCCCTGCCGTCTGGGTTGTCGTCAGAGGTGCTGTCCTTTGTGCAGAGGAATGAAACCCCTTCGCTCCCCCACAATCCTCGCAATTGCTCTCAGGCCGTCCGCGGATGCAGCCAGGCCGCCCGCACATGCGGGTCCTGGGGGGCCTCCCTCTTTCCCGCTGCCCCTACCCGGACCAAGGGAGCCCGGGTGGTGTCGTGGTTACGCACTGAGCTGCGATTTGCAAAGTTGGCAGTTTGAAGCCACCAGGCGCGCCTCCGGGGAAGAAGGGGCTCCCTGCACCTGCACGCAGTGAGTCCCAGGCACTCACAGGAGCAGTTCGTTCTACCCCGTCCTCCGGGGTCACTGTGGGTGGGCAGCGACTTGATGGCGGTGGTTGGTTGGTCCACTCGGCCAACCAGGATGTCCTTCTCCTGGGACTGGCCTCTTCGGACAGCACGTCCAGACTATGTGAGACAAACAAAGCCTTCCCATCCTTGCCTCTAAGGAAGCCTCTGCATGGAGCTTCTGAGACCAGTCTGTTTGTTCTTTGGCAGTCCCAGGGACCCTCCCCATTCTTCCCCAACCCCCATAGTGCAAATGCACTGATTTTCCTGCTGTCTTCCTTACTTCCATGTGCATGTGAGGTGATTGAAAAGACCATAGCTTGGGTCAAATGTACCTGAGTCTTCCAAGTGACCTGAGAGAGGGCTTTCAAGACAGTATATATTTTGTTTTATTAATAAATCATTCTATTGGGCTGAGCCCCGGTGGCGTAGTGGTTGTGCGCAGGACTGCGGCCCACTGGGATGGAGGTTCAATTCCGGCTCCCAGGAGCAAAGGCTGGGCCTTCCACTCCCACCATCTGAGGGCAGTGATGCCTTAAAAAAAAAAAAATTTAAGGGCTGAGCCCCGGTGGCATAGTGGTTGTGCGCGGGACTGCGGCCCACTGGGTTGGAGGTTCAATTCCAGCTCCCAGGAGCAAAGGCTGGGCCTCCTACTCCCACCACCTGTGGGCAATGATGCCTAAAAAAAAAAAAAATCATTCTATTGGGGGCTCATACAACTCCCATCATGATCAATACACATGTCAATTGTATGCAAACCACATTTGCACACCTTTTGCCATCATCACCCTCGAAACATCCTCCCTCCACTTAGGCCCCCAGTACTAGTTCCCCATATTTCCCCTCCCTCCCCACTTCCCCTCCCCCATGAACCCTTACTTATTTATACCTTGTTATTACTTTTTCATATCATACTCTGCCCGATGTGTCCCTTCACCCACTTCCCTGCTGTCCGTACTCCAGAGAGGCCATATGTAGATCCCTGTAATTGGTCCCCCCTCCCACTCCACCCTCCCTTCACCCTCCTGGAAGACCGTACATCAGTCAACCTCATCTTTCTCCCTCACAGAAGCTGACAGCTTTGAACTGCTCATTTTGCAGTCAGCAGTCCTAGTTTTAGCCCTTCGTGACACCAGGATTCCTTTGTAATCCCTGGGGCCTCTGAATGTGAAAATAAGGTGGATTTACCCAAGAACACTGAGCACCACTCTGAAAAAGTCTGCGCTTATGAGACCGCTTGAGACAGAGGCTGACTGTCAGCCTTGCACCAAGACTGCTGTGAGGTAAGCAATTAGCTAGGTAATAGAGGCTCATAGCGATATCCACCACACACACACACACCCCATGCCCTGTCCTTGGGGGAGGGGTGGTGGTGGATATTGTAATGCCCTTTAATCCTTGATGAGACCAAACACTTACTCTACAGTACAGCCAAGATGCAAAGACAAGGGGGCAGGAACACAAGACGACCAGGAACGGAACAACCAGAACAGAAATAACGAGAAAGCTGACACACTGTATAAAATGCTACCGACCAGCTTGTGTGACAATTGTTAAAGGGAGAATCTAATTTACCGTGTAGACTTCCACGAAGAATACAATGAAGTGTCATTTTTAAGAACACTAGCAACCACGCCACTTGCTCGCACTCTCACAAGGTAGTCTACCCCATTCACTTGAGAGGAGGGAGGACCATTGATGGCACTGTGGGCTAAGTGCTGGCTGCTAACCACAAGGTTAGCGGTTTGAACCCATGAGGGTGTCTGTTTCTGTAGCCTTCCTGTCTCGGAACCCTAAGAAACACTTCTGCTCTGCCCTTCAGGGTCTCTGTGCGTGGGGTTTGGGTTATCAAGGAACTTCTGATTTGTCCTGGGATCGGTGTGGCTGCATCCATGACTTGGGGGTGGGGGTGGCCTAACAAGCTGGTCCACGCTTCGATCTTCGCTTGTTGCAGGCACCTCTCAGCGGGTTCTCAGTGATACCTGCCTGCGAGACAGAGGCTCTCTGTGGTTCACTCCTTGGTTGGCTCTTGTCCCTCTGAGTATGTTCTAGGCTTCTGCTGCCTCTCCTCTGTCCCACAAGTCTCCACCTACTCCCTCCCTTCTGGGAATATGGTGAAATCCCACATCTGCTCATGTCTCCTCACCCCTCCCGGTGACTGTGGGCTGATGGATAAAGAAGATACCGATCTCTGTCCCCATCTGGAGCTGAACCCCAATTGTCTTCAGACCTCTCCCACCACTTCACCCGCATGTCACAGGGTGGCCCGACCAGTCCATGAGAACCCTGTCTGCAGACTCTGGTCATGCATGCACACGCACACGCCCGCCACGGCTGTCTGCTTGCCAGCGACTCCAGGTTCCCTCCCTGATCCTCTGCTCCTTGAGTGGGGTTCTGCTTCTCCCCCAGCCCCACAGCTGTGGCCCTAACCCAACCTTCCTTTCCCGACCAGACTCATCCTGATCCTACTGTCTGCAGCCTCTTCTCTCCCATCAGTGCACCACCAGCGTGACCTTCCAAGTGTACATATCTGACCTTGGTGCTCTTCAGCTGACCTTCAGGGCCAACTGGGCCAAATTCACCTGGCCAACTGGACTCTCGCTGCGTCTGCAGCCTTCCTCTCAGCCGGCTCGAAGCTTTGCCCGCGCTGACTCTTGCTTTCACATTGAGCCGCTCACCCCAGAGTGAGGGGTTCGTCACCCACCCGCTGCTCAGCGGGAGAAAGACGAGGCTACCTCGTCCTCTAAGCATCTCAAGTCTCAGAAGAAACCCAAAGGGACTGTCCTAGAGGGCCCTATGCGTCAGAAGGGACTCAGTGACAGTGAGGTTTTTTGATAGCTAGATCACTCAGATTCACCTTTTGAAGTAGGGACACGTATGCCCTGTGTGTGGTGTTTCCCTCCATCCATCAACGCAACACTCCAGTTCTCCCCCTTCGCCCTTTTGGAACAGACCTGTGGCAGCGGGTTGGGTTTTGTTAATTTGGGAGGCACTCCACTATCACCTCCTTCAGAAGCGAAAAGCAAAACCTCTTGTGGCTCCCCAGTGTGGAGTGTGGATTCGGCCCCTTCTCTGCTCTTCACCATCTCCTGTACACTCATATCATGCAGAATTTTTTTTTTTTTTTTTTGGATTTGTGCTGCCGAAACAAGCACAGAAACTTTTTTCTTAATGGCTACCTGAATACTTCTCCAGGAGAAGTCCCTACCTAAAACTCACAAAGTTCCCTAGATATTCTGGCTTCAGAAATCTCCAGGTGGTTGTCAGCTTTCCCGCCAGGCCTCGGTTTCCCCACTGCAATAATAGACAGCTGAGAACAAGCTTTGGATCTGCGGGCTCCTTGCAGGGCAGCCTCTGGCCACACTCAGGCCAGGCCGGGCATCTGAGCTCTGTCCCCAGCTGAGACGGCCACGCCTGCTCTGTGGAGGCAGCTGTGCTCGGTATGTGACAACAGAACCTACCGCCTGCCTCTTGGCTTTCTCTCCCTCCAGCCCGTTCTGGGTCAGGGGAAGCTGGTTAGTAGGGTTTTCCAAGAGTCGCCCACCCCAGGCTATGTCCCTCAGAGGCAGCCTACACCTGCTTTCCTCCTGTGGGAAGACCAGGCAAATCTGGGAGCTCTCACAGTAACCGTCAGGAGACCAGCTGTGGGGGCCCAGCCAGACTGAGCCTCTACGTCTCCCCAGACTGTTCTGAAGGCCAGGGTCCGTTGTGGAGAAGCTGAGGGCCTGGACCAGCTCTGCAGTCCCCAATACAGGACAAGTTCCCTGAGGGACCTCCCTCTCCTGCCAGAGCTCACAGCGAGGAGAAATCAGGATGTCTGTAGATAAGTGTCAGCTCTCTCCTCCTCTGCTTAGGGGTCATTTCCAAGTCAGTACTCCCTTTTCCAGTCTCAAACCAGGTCCTGACAGAGCCCTGTCTTCCCAGGATGCAGGGGTCAGATCATCCTCCTGGCCCCCTCCCAGAGCGGTTCTGAGGGGCTGGAAGAGGAGGAGGGAGCTGGGAAGAGATGATGAGTGTGTGGGGAGAGGGGCACAGGCAGTTCTCAGAGCCAAATCAGGGTATAACCACAAGGTGTCTGGGGGCACTGATCCTCAACAATTCAGTATCCCTGGACTCCCTCTGTTCCTTATGGATCTTCACAGGGGGACTGCATTCCCCGTTTGTGCTCTGGTTCTGGGCCTACCCTGCCTTTGTTCCATCTCAGAAGTGAGTAGGTGTAGGACCCACCCTACCTTGGGAGGGCCTCATCGGCTTCACAAAGAAGACTCTATCCCGAATGGCATTACAACCACAGGTAGAGAGATTAGGATTCGTTTGCCTGCATGGGAGGACCCTGTTCAATTCGTAACAGCATCTGTCACTCTGAAAAACATGTGCAACCAAGTTTGCTCCTGCTCCAGGGGCCGGCTGCTATCAGGGCGCCACCTCTCCAGAGGGGCCTGCTGCATTCGAACTCCTAGGAGGATTGGGGTGCGGGGGAAGCGGGGTGGTTCTCCTCAGAGTTCTACAACCTTATAGAGCCCAGTCTTTGATTTGAGGGGCCATGGGAGGCCCAGGTCCAGGGCGGTCCGGGTGTTGCCTGCACGGACTGAGGAACAGGACTGCATGACAATGATGAGCTTGTGGGGAGAGGGGCACAGGCTGTTCTCAGAGCCAAAGCAGGAGACAACCACAAGGTGTCTGGGGGCATAGCCGGTGTTCCGCCTATTTAATACTTATCAGTGTCCACTGCAGCGAACTCAGACGCACTTAGCAAGGGGCATGGGCTGCTCCAGGGAGGGAGCGAGGGTAATTGAAATGAACTTGGCTCCTGCCAGTTTTTCTCCCATCTCCTAATCACCGGGAAATCTGCGGCTGGCTGGGCAAGAGGGCCTGAGGGCCAATGCCCCTGGGAGTCCAGGGCTCAATTAGGCTGCGGCAAATTGGATTTCTGGCCGAGAGGCCATGGGGCCAGGGTGGGCGTGAGGCATGAGCTGCCAGACGGTATTAGGCCAAGGGCTAGCCAGATGGGCCCAGCGGCTAATTCAATCTGATTTCCCAGAAAACAAGCCTTGGAAGCTGCGGGCCTGGAGACGGTGAGTCAGGCTGGGAGGGCAGGGTCTGGTGTGAGGCAGGGCATAGGGGCTGGGTCCTCCCAGGGGTCCACCAGGGAGTCCTGTGTCCGGCATCTGTGCTCTGCCAGGCCTTGGAAACCTGGAGCAATGGGTTTGTGTGAGAGAAAACAGTCCAGGCTGGTCACCACTCCCC
>PVJH01033849.1:0-21185 GCA_004026705.1 Nesogale talazaci | reverse complement strand
CCCAAAAAAAAAAAAAAACCCACAAAAAATCATTTTGATGGGCTGAGCCCCGGTGGCGTAGTGGTTGTGCGCAGGACTGCGGCCCACTGGGACGGAGGTTCAATTCCAGCAGTGGGGCTGGGCCTCCTATTCCCACCGCTGCAGAGCAATGATGCCAAAAAAAAAAACAAAAAAAACATTTTGATGTGACATGAGGGTCAGAGTGGAGACCCAGAGCCCATCTGGAGACAATTGGACATCCCCCCCACAGAAGGATCACAAGGAAGGGATGAGCCAGCCAGAGTGCAGTACAGCACCGACGACACACACAACAATCCTCCAGTTCTTCAACGCTTCCTCCCCCACTATCCCGACCCCAGTTCCAGATAGATCCAGATAGATCAGAACATGTACACTGGTACAGACAAGAGCTCTCAACACATGACACATGGAATCCAGAACAGATAACCCCCTCAGGAATAACGGGAGTAACTATACCATGAGGATAAGGGGAAGGTGGGAGATGGGGAGAAGCAACTGCAATGATTGCAGTATAACCCCACGCCTACCCCAGGGGGGGGGCGAACAACAGAAATGTGGGTGGAGGGAGGCAGTGGATGGTGTAGGATATGAAAATAATTTATAAATTGAAAACAAATGCTAGTTGTTGCTGACTTATATGGATGGCCACCCCACGTCGTACATCAGGCAGCACTGTGCTCCCCACAGTTTCATTGTCTGAGTTTTCAGAAGCAGATCACCGGGTCCTGCTGGATCACGTCAAACATTGAACAGCTGTGGGCACCATCCAGGGGACTGCAATGTAGCCGTAAGAGTTGATTCCGTGTGGGGAACATTTTGTCTTTTGGATTATGAAGCTTTGTCCTCAATGAAACTAAAGACGCCCTCCCAGAAGGCCAAAACGAATGTTAAAACCTGACAAACACAATATTTCTTTACTGGTCTCCTGAATAAATGTTCCGATCCATTCTAAGTAGTCACAAAAAGCCAAGAAGTAAATAGCAGAAACTATTCAAAATGGGAAGATGAGCCTTTTTTTAAAAAAAACACAAAACAACTTTTATTATTTGAAGCTTCATTTGTTTCGGAGGGTAAAGTTTTACGTCAGTTTCTTCTGGGAGATCTTCTTCTTCTGTGCATCCGCCTCTTCCAGTGTGGGAACAATGTGTGCCTTTTCAGCAGGGTCATTTCAAGGTGGCGGGGAAGTTCAGGCATAGATTGATCGACCACGAGCTCTGTAAGTCCCGTGCAGTCTCCTGGGGGCTTTGCTCACCTGGATGTGCCCAGTGAGCAAAGAATCCACATCTAAACCCTGCAGTTCAGCATGACTCTCTGCCCTTTTAAGCAAAAGTCAGCACTCTTTGGGGGCCACCCGACCCTGGGTCCAACCCCCTGTGACCTGGGCATATCTGCCAGTGCCACCATTGTAACGTCGAAAGGGCACACCCTGCTGCTGCAAAGTGACATCATTGAAGTATTTGGTGGTTTTCCAAATATGTCTACCCTTGGTGGCCTGGGCAGTTTCACAGGTGAAATTCATTGGCCTTCCTGATGTGCATGATTTTGTGGGGTTTTCTGGGTCAAGTGAGTTAGGAACCATTTTGGCAGATCCCCTCAGGTCGTTGCAGGAAAGGATAATGAGATTTTTCGGAGCCTTCTGGAAATCGACAGTCCACTTTTAATACCATCATCTGAAAAGAAATTAAACTGCATAACAAACAGTAGACTTACATGACTATATGAAATCTAGGTTTACTTCAAAGACAGTGACTTAGTAACAGAAGCAGCCTGTGCGGATCAGAGCATGAGTTGAGAGGACAATGTTTTCAGGATTAAGTCCGGCGTGCTCTGAGCCCTAATGCTGCTTCTCTGGAGTATGGCACTCGGTCTCCCAGACTGTTTTGCCACTTCTTCCGGTTCCAGAGGCTGGAGGGTGTGTGGATTGAACAGATACCGAGGTTCTCCCAAGATGCCAACTCTGTGAAAAGAATGGCTTGTTCAGTGGAAGTATTGAGGCACCAGAAGACGATGCGGGGTGTGTGTGTGTGTGTGTGTGTGTGTGTGCGCGCGCGTGCGCGCAGGGACCTTCAAAAAGTTTGTAGAAAGATAATCATCCTTGCTTAGGGGACATCCTTGCTTAGGGGACTGTGAACAGTGGGGGGATAATTTGGAAAAAACTCTTCAGCAATGGTTGTACAATACAGAGTATCATCAGGGGCACTGACTTCTACATGCAGGAATTGTAGAGCTGGAGAATGCTTTGTTGTGCAAATGTCTGCCACAATTAGGCAAAAAAAAAATCAGTGCACAAATAACAATGAGTTCAAGGAAGAAGACACTTTTCAAGGACTCAAGGTGGCCCTAAGTGGACAACTCTTCTTGATAAGATTGGATTATAGCATGTGGATGAGGTGCTAATGAAACTGTTGTAAAGGCAAAGAAAAATAAAATCTTTAGCTTCCATTTTTTTCCCACAAGCTCTTTGAAGCCTCCTTGTATACATACCAAAGCTGTGTGTACTAAATTACGTGGCATGTTTCCATGAGCCAGCACTGCAGTCTTACATCTGGGTCCAACCACTCCATCCCTAACAAGATCTCTAACAAAGATGAGTTTTGCTAACAGGAAGCTTCAGCTGTAGCAAGTCTGTCTCCCGCTCCTCCAAACTACAATAGGTGGGAATCCCACACAGATTTCCAGCACGAATTGTCCAGTCTCAGTGGGTGTACCCAAAGACCAGGGGAGAGAGGTGCAGGCCCAGGGAAGGAGACAGGCATCTTCACGTCTGACTTTATGCCAGAGCAGGACGTCGGACCACCCACCCCTCATCGCCCCTGGCCAGCACGCCCTGGGATGCCACCTTCAAGGCTCGTTTCCCTCCTCGGGGCACTCACACAGGCATGGCCACCGAGTCCAGGCTCTCGATGTGCTTTTGGGTCGGGCCTGGGGGTCTGATGCCCGCGTGGTAATACTTCTTCTCAAAGATATTCTGAGCCTTCTCTCTGGGGGAAGGCAGCAGCGTAGACATGACTGGAGAGCGCATGTTGATGGCTTTTTTAATCGCCGGGCGCTTCGCCATCATTCTCCTGTTGGGGAGCAGGGGGACGGGGAGCGGGGAAGAGGTGATAGGTTAGACTATATTTAGGTTCTGTTTCCCAGAAAGGTGCTGGAGCTTAGGGAAGAACCCCAGAGGCAGACCTGAACTGCACAAACGTCATGCGCTTCTTCTCGCCGCCCGATTCTTCGTCCTCGCGCTTACGCCGGGGAATGTTGAACATGTTGCTGCGGAAGAGTCTCCCGATTTCTTCTTCGATCTCCGTCAGGGATTGACGTCGGAAGACGATCCAGGCGATGTAGGTGCAGAAAGTGAAAAAGGACTAGAACAGAAGAGGCCAGACGCACAGGCCGCGGTCAGGCCAGGGAAAGCTACCCACTGTCCGGAAAGCCCTGGGTGCCCTTCAGTGGACGCCAACCAGCGGCATCCCCATGTGCACAGAGGGGAACGGCACAGACCGCCAGCCCTTTCTTCCGAGGCTGGCGGTCTGTGCCACCCAGAGACTCCATATGGCACTGCTAAGCAGACTCAAAGCCACATGGTTCACTTTTTTGAGGTTTCCCAAGAGGCTGGCGGGGGAGGAGGAGGGTACCCCATGCGACAATCAGGCGGAAGGAAAATCGGGCCGAAAATCTATGAGCTGGCATTTACCTGGTCCACGCCATTTTGGAAAGAGCACTCACCCCAAATAAACGCCTGACAAGTGGCTACTGGCGACCACCACGCTCCATGTCTCCTATCACAGAGGAAAGCCCACTCACCTCGTAGAATTTCCAGTCTTTCTGTGTGTCTGAGATTTTCTCCCTGCGACAGAACAAATCACAACTACTATCTGGGAGGGGAGATCAGTCTTCAGGCGAGCTCGACAAGCCCTCAGGGTTCCCCAAAGGCTCCTGGGGAGTCACCACCCCAACAGGATGCCAAAGTCATAAAGGCGATCACAAGGAGTGCACGGTGAGCCCCCGTTCTCTCATCAGCTGTCTCAGGTACTCAAACCATTCGCTACTCAAGACGAAAATTCTGCATAAACAAGTCAGAGGAAATGTAGCCTTACAAATCCCTCTCGTGGCATGAGCCCTGGGAAGATGAGGAGAGTGGAAAGGTGGTGATGAGGTCAGCCGGGGTACGACTGTGTAAAGAAAGAATGAGGGGTCAAGTCTAACATGAAGCAGACACACCTACAGGGAGGCTGAAGGAGGTAGAGATGGTAGGAACTAATGATGCGTACAACACCGCCACCCCCACGGCTCCAAAATGGATCCTGGTGATGACCTTACAAATGTTCTTGAGGTGACTGAACTATGGGATTGTAGGATCTGTGGATTGCGTGCCAACAGAGAGGAGAAACCCCACACAAAATGGATGCCAGCCCCCAACTATCATGGTTCCAATACTACCTCACAAATCCAGCTGGACTGGAGGAGGTACACTGTAGAGAGGTGAAATGGAAAAACCCAGGACAGATGAACCCCTTGGGGCCAGGAGTAAGAGTGGAGCTACTGGATGGGTGGAGGGAGGGAGCCAACTACAAGGGGCTACACATAACCTCCTATTGGGAGGACAGACATCGGAGGAGCGGGCGAGGGGAGACAGCGGGCAGTGTAAGATATGACAAAACAATAATAATTTATAAAGTATTGAGGGCTGGTGGGGGAGGGGGAGCAAGGATGGAGGGGAAAAGAAGAGAAGCCGATGTCAAGGGCTCAAGTGGAAAAGTGGATGTTTGGAGAAGGATGACGGCAGCAGGCATGCAAAGATGCATGGCACGGCATATGTATTTATGTATTGTGAAAAGTGATGTATGAGCCCCCAATAAAATGATTTAAAAACAAAAACAAGGGCTGAGCCCCAGTGGCGTAGTGGTTGAGTGCGGGACTGCGGCCCACTGGGCTGGCGGTTCAAATCCAGCAGCAGCTCTCCAGGAGCAAGGCTGGACCTCCCACTCCCACCAGAGGGCAGTGATACCCCCCCCCTCCAAACAAACAAACAAAAATAGATGCTAGAAGAAAATCGGCCAAAGGAAATTCCTTGGAAGCAATAAACTGGGAACAGTGAAGCACCCTTCCTTCGAAATGAGGTGTGTACCTTTGAGCCTTCTCTCTTAAAAGGCATGAGGTCCTCGCAGGCAAACTCTATGTTAAAGGCACCACTTGGGCACAGTCGGTGAACTTGGCCTCCACTCCCCACCAGACACCACTTGGATTCTGATTCCCACCAGCCTGAAGAGAGCAAGCATACCCTCATGTGGGGGTTGTGAAATTGTAAGACAGCACAGCCAATGGTGGGGGCAGTTTGGTGGGTTCTCAAAAGGTGAAGCAGTTACCATCTGACCCAGCATCTCCACTCTTAGGAACACAGTCAAGAGAACTGGAAGCAGGAACACAGAGGTGCTTATACGGCAGCACTCACGGTCTCGAGATTCACTGTAGCCAAAATGCAGAAAGAGCTGAAATGGCACCTCAACTGATGAATGGTTTACAAATGTGCTTCTACTCAGCCACAAAGGGAAACCAAGCACGGCGTGTGCTTCAACACGAACTCTGAAGAGGCCCATGGATGAAACTAGTCAGTCGTGTGGTTTGATCTCCTGACTGTGAAATACCTAGAATAGGCAAGTGTACAGAGATCTAAGATGACAAGTCGCTACTGGGAGTTATACGGGAGGGGGACCAGAGAAAGTCAATGCGTAGGAGATGCTGAGCTGTGCTGATGTAATTTGGGAGCAGGTTAAGAGTGAGGATTCGGGCTGAGCCCCGGTGGTGTAGTGGTTGAGTGCGGGACTGCGGCCCAACTGGGCTGGTGGTTCAAATCCAGCAGCAGCTCTCCAGGAGCAAGGGTGGGCTTCCCACTCCCACCAGAGGGCAGTGATGCCTAAAAAAAAAAATTAAGTTAAATTAAAATTTTAAAAAAGTGAGAATTAGAAAATCTGATGAATAGAATGTCAACTAACTCTATATGTGGTGACTGTTGGGCTATCAAAACATTTGCTACCTATCGACATATGCTCTACTATAAAAGTGAAAAAAGCAGCAAGCATCAGCCAGGTGTGGCTTGAGGGGGCAGGGCACCTGCAATCATCACAAGGACAAAGGGCCGACCTTCCAAGGGTTTGTCTCTGCTGTTGCTGATCTTCTTCGGAGCCACAGAACTCTAGGGTTGACCCTGGTGTCAGCTCTTCAAAAGTATCCCAACTCCCCTCGTCTGGAGAAGATGACCAGACCTCCAGTCTTCTCACGGGGACATCACAGTTTCCCGCTTCCCTGTGACCACACGTGGTGATGGGCAGCCATGCTGGTGGGCAGAGGCTTAGAAGTTCTTCATCCTCCCGCTGAAGGCTGACGTTCCCTGTGCTCACAGTTTCGCTTTGTTGCTGTTCTTGTCAGGTGCTGTCAAGTCGATGCTGCCTCACAGCAACCCAAACACTGCCCAGTCCTGAGCCAGCCTCACACCTGTGCTTATGCTCCAGCCCATTGGTACAGCCGCTGCGTCAACCCACCTAGGAGGTGGTCTTCTTCATGTTTGCTGCCCTTCTGCTTTACCAGACGTTATGTTCTTTTCCTGACAGCTCCAAAGGACATGAGCTGGAGCCTTACACCATCCTCCCTGGCAAAGGACTTCACCTTTGTCCTGGATTACGGAAAGAAAGCCTCTGAAACCCTGGATTCCCCCGCCCCCAACCCCCAGTGATTAGAGTCTGTGATCTTGAGGACTCCAGACCACACCTGAGAGTTTGTTAATGATGTGACCTTGGAGAAGAGTGAGCAAAGCCAGAAAGACCCGACCACCATGTGATTTCTACCAGGCCTCGGGGGGAGCTGGTCTAGAGGTTGAGTTCTTAATCATAGGCCCATTGCTGCCCAGTATCAACTCATGGAGACCCAGGGGGCAGAGCAGAGCTGGTGTTAGAACAGGTGTTCTAAGGCCATACATCTGTACAGAAGCAGACCACCTTATCTTCCTCTCCCTGGGCAGCTGGGGGGCTTGAGCTGGGGACTTCTGTGCTAGCTGGCCAGCATCGCCACCACAGTGTCACCAGGACCTATTTAATCACATGGGCAATGAGTAAATGGATCATGCTTCATAAAAGCTCAGGACACAGGGCCCCCGGAGGTTCCTAATTGATGACAGGCATCAAAGGCTGGGAGGAGAGCCTGGTCCGGGCACAAGGAGGCCCTAAGCTGGGAATCTTCCAGCTGGTGCCCTGTGCCTCTCTTCTTTATGCTGGTCCTGATGTGTAGCCCTTTGGCGATACTAAAAGGATAGTCTGAAGTTGCATGCTTTCTTGAGCCTTGTGGCATTCTAGGGAAAGTCAAGCCTGAGAGAGCTGTGGAAGCCAGCAGGTCAGACGTCAGAGGGGTGTGCTGGAGAACCTCTGGCGCTTACGGCCAGCATTCTGAGGGCATCGAGGGAACCATGAATGTGTAGCCAGCAGGTCAGGAGTAAGGTTGGATGCAAGTCCCTAAGCTTTTAACTGGTGTCTGAAGCTGTGGGCAGGGTTGGCAGTCTGAAGGATGGTGCTCGTAAACCAGCAAGAGCTGCCCTTGCTCGGCTGGTGAGGTCAGAGAAACAGCACTGCCTTTAGAGCTGGTATTGGAATAGACTTGCATTGACTCATTTAAGAGCAGAGTCCAAAGGAGGCTGGAAAGTCTACCGAGTGGCAAGTCCAGACCTTCTTGAGGGTTTGTTCTGATGCGTTCCTGTTCCTTCTTGCTACCTTGGGCTCTTAGCGTCTCACCAAGAGGAAGAAGGTACATTGCTGTCTTAGCAATTTCTAAAAGGCATGCACAGCTTTGTCTCACCTTCTCATCACTCCTGTAGAGCAACTGGTGGGCTCCACCTGCTGACTTTTTGGTTACCACCCATCTTTTTTTTGGGGGGGTGGGGTGGGGGTGGGACATCACTGCTCTCCGGTGGTGGGAGTAGGAGGTCCAGCCCCACTGCTGGAATTGAACCTCCGTCCCAGTGGGCCGCAGTCCCGCGCACAACCACTACCGGGGCTCAGCCCTCCACCCATCATATAACCCACCAGGCCCCCAGAGTCCCTCTTCTCTACGAAGACTTTTTATATACTCTCTCCTGTTGGCTAAGTTTCTCTAGAGAGCCCTAAGAAGAAGAAACGTGTCTAACAAATGTGTCTAAAATAACAAATTATGACATAAATTGGTAAAGCCAATTTTATCTTTATTTGTCTTCAAGAATACATTACTAAACACTTATGAACAGCAAAATTGATAACAAATTATGATAAATCTATTAAGGGCAGAGCCCCAGTGGTGTAGTGGTTGTGCGTGGGACTGCAGCCCACTGGGTTGGAGGTTCAAATCCAGCAGCAGCTCTCCAGGAGCAAGGCTGAGCCTCCTACACCCACCACCAGAGGGCAATGGTGCCCCCAACAAACAAACAAACAAAAATCTATTAAACCAGGGCTGAGCCCCAGGGGCGTAGTGGTTGTGCACGGGACTGTGGCCCACTGCGATGGAGGTTCAATTCCAGCTCCACAGGGGCAAAGGATGGGCCTCCTACTCCCAACACCTAAGGGCAGTGATGCCTTAAAAAAAAAAAAATCTATCAAACCTATAGTTTAAGATCTATGGTTATTCTTTGGTAGATCTATGTGTGCTAATATCTATAGTTTCTAATTTTCAAAGGTATGCTTCAGAATGACATACAGAGTACGGTCCCATGAATGTTTTAAAAAAACCACCAGTGACCTGCCCATTGATTAGAGTGTCATGTTCTGGCACCTTGCTGTGATGCTGGAAGCCCTGCCCCTAGTGTGTCAAATACCAGCAGGGTCATTCATGGTGGACAGGTTTCAGGAGAGCTTCCAGACTGACAGACTAGGAAGAAGGAATTTACTTCTGGAAAGAAAAAAAAAAGGGGGGCCAGTAAAGACCATAAGACAAGCAGCAGAACATTGTCTGGTACAGAGCTAGAAGACAAGCGTCTCCTGCTGGAAGGCCCTCAAAACACAAACAACAACAATTAACTAATATAATTAATACCAAATGCAAGTAAAACTATGCTGATGCTAATTGTTAAATGGTAGTACATCAACTGGGAACTTCCAGGAATTCTAGCCGTAGTCAAAAGAGGGTGTGTAGAACCAGGAATATCACTGATGTCAAATGGATCTTGACTGAAAGCAGAACATCCCAGGAGGATGTTTACCTGTGTCTTACTGGTTATGCAGATGTATTCGATCGGGTGGATCATAACAAGTTAAGGATAACATTGTGAAGAATGGGAATTCCAAAACACTTCACTGTGCTCATCTATAACCTGTACATAGACCAAAAAGGCAGCCGTTCAAACAGAGTGAGAGGACACTGTTGGGGTTTAAAATTAAGAAAGGTGTCCACTTAGGTTATATCCTTTCATCAGACTTGTCCAGTCTCTATTATGAGCAAATAATCCAAGAAGTTGGGCAATATGACGAAGAATGTGGCATCAGGATTGTGGTTAGGCACCATGGAGTTGGGACTGAGTGACCCAGTGTACAACAGAACAGAACACTGCCTAGTCTGTGCCATCGGCACACGGGTTGTTAGGATGGAGCCCATTGTAGCAGCCATTGTGTCCGTTCATCTAGTTGAAGGTCTTCCTCTTTTTCACTGCCCCTCTATTTTACCAAGCACGATGTCCTTGTCCAGGGACTGGTCTCTCCTGATAACATGCCCAAAGTGAAAAGAGGCCTCAGGTCCTTGTTTCTAGGGAATGTTCTGGCTGTACTTTTTCCAAGACAGATTCCATTGTTCTTGCAGTCTGTGGTACGTTGAATAATTTTTCATCAGCACTGTAAGTCAAATGTACCGATTCTTCTTCCGTCTTCCTTATTCACTGTCCTAACTTTCAACTGCATACGAGGTCATTGAAGGTACAGGCACACCTTAGTCCTCAAAGTAACATCTTTGCTGTCCACTCCCTTGAAGAGGCTTTTGTATGAGAGGTTTATCTACTGCCAGGTGTCATCTTCTCTCTTCACTTCGGCTTCCATGGGCAGATGGCTATAGGATTCAAGTTGGCCAATCCCAGCCCATTTGAATTCACTGGGGCCTAGGATATCCACCTTGATGCGTTCCATTCACTTTTCATGACTTCTAATTTACCTAGGGTTATGTTTTTTATGTTTCCAGTTCCAACCATTGATAGATGCTTGCTGTTGTTTCATCTCATTTTGAGTAGTGTCTCTCCAGCACATGAAGGGCCGAAGGTTTTACTGACTCTACTTTGAGAAGGCAGCTCTTCCATGGTCGTATTTTGAGTGCCTTCTGACCTGAGGGCTCTTGAGCAGAAACACTGTATCTGACAATGCTCTGTTGCTGTTCATTTAGTTTCTGGTATCTGATAATGTTCTGCCCCTAATTTGTAAGGTTTTCAATGGCTTCATTCCTCTGAAGTGGATAGCTTGTTTTTTCTTTGTAGTCTCTTCCTAGTCTGGAAGCTCTGCTGAAACCTCTTCCTTTCGGGTGAGCCGCAGGTATTTGGAATACCAGTGACATCGTTTCCAGCATCACTGCCACACACAAGCCACCATAGTAAGCAAACTGACAGACAAGCAGTGGCATGGGGATTGGAGGACAACTCATGAACAACCTGCAGTGTACAGATAATATCATCTTCCTGCTGAAAGTGAAGAGGGCTTACTGATGAAGATCCAAGACTGCAGGCCTCAGACAGAATAAACCTCAATATCAAGGAAACAAAAATCATCACAAACAGGTCAATAAGCAACATTGTGGTGAATGGAGAAAAGATCAAAGTCATCAGGGTTTCATTTTACTTAAAAGACACCCCTGGAAGCAGCAGTTAAGGAATCAAAATAATGACTGGTATGGGGTAAGTCTTCTGCCAAGGACCTAAGGAATTAAAGGGCCAAGATAACATGCCGACTTAGGAGCACCTAAACCAAGCCAGGCTATTTCCAGTCACTTCATATGACACAAGAACTAGACAATAAATACACAAGACCAAGGAGCTGATGCATCTGACAAAGAGTACTGAATGGACTCTCTTGGAAGAAATACAATTAGAAGGCACTTTAGAAGTGTCTATGGCCATCTATGAAGACAAAACGGGTACATAATCAGATGTAGTGAAGAAAGTTAATGGTGTCCAGCCAGCAAAAGATAAAGTGCCCGGGGTCTTAAAGACTTGAAGATGAGTGAGCGGTTATCTAACTAAGAAGCAACAAATCCCACATGGAAGAAGCACACCAGCCTGTGTGATCATGAGGTGTCGATGGGATCAGTTATCAGGCATCAAAGACCCAGAACAAAAAAATCATGTAGATGTGAATGAGGGGGAGTGCAGAGTGAAGACCAAAGCCCATCTGTAGACAAGTGGACATCCCCTCACAGAAGGGTCACAAAGAAGAGATGAGTCAGTCAGGGTGCAGTATAGCACTGATGAAACATACAACTTTCCTCTACTTTTTTAATGTCTCCTCCACCCTACCCCCACTATCATGACCCCAAGTCTACCTTACAAATCCAGCCAGGTCAGTGACTGTACACTGGTACAGATAAGAGCTCAAAAACACAGGGAGTCCAGGACAGATAAACTCTTCAGGACTAATAATGAGAGCAATGATAAGAGGAGGGGAAAGGGAAGGTGAGGGGAGAAAGGGGGAATCAATCACAAGGATCAACATATAACTTCCTCCCAGAGGAACAGACAATAGAAAAGCAGGTGAAGGGAGCTAGCAGTCAGTATAAGACATGAAAAAATTAATGCTTTCTAAATTATCAAAGGATCATGGGGGGAGGGAGGGCGTGAGCTGATACCAACGGCTCAAACAGAAAGAAAATGTTTTGAAAATGATGATGGGGCTGAGCCCCGGTGGCGTAGTGGTTGTGCGCAGGACTGCGGCCCACTGGGACGGAGGTTCAATTCCAGCAGTGGGGCTGGGCCTCCTATTCCCACCACCGGAGAGCAGTGATTGCCGCCCCCCCCCCCAAAAAAAAAAAAAGAAAATGATGATGACAACATATTTACAAATGTGCTTGACACAATGGGTGCATGTATGAATTGTGATCAGAACTGTAAGAGCTCCCAATAAAATGATTTTTTTAAAAAAGGGTGTATGCTGGGACGGAGGTTCAATTCCAACAGTGGGGCTGGGCCTCCTACTCCCACTACTGGAGAGCAGTGATGCCCCCCCCCCAAAAAAAAATAAATAAAAAGGGTGTCTGGCAAGACTTTGTCTCACATATTTTGGCCATGTTATCAGGAAGAACCAGTGCCTGTAAAAGGCCATCAGTCTTGCTAAAATAGAGGACTAGCGAAAAAAACAAAGATCCTCAATAGATGGCTTGGCACAGTGACTGCAACAAAGGGCTCAACTCCAGCGAGCGATGATGGATGGTGCAGGACAGGATAATGTTTCCTTCTGTGTGGCAGTCATGTACACATGCCAATTTCAGGATTGGGAGTGGAGGGGTAGAGTCTAGCCTGTCAATCTGGAGAGAGCCAATGAGACCTCTGTGTGGGCATGGCTTTCTCTGAGAATACTGAAAAATCTTGTGGTATTTCCCAGTGGAAGTGAGAGACTGAGTCGACAAGATATGCTGACAGACCCTGAGTCCTAGTGAAGCCAGAGGAGAAGCCACATGGGCTTACCCTGATGGAAACAGACCTCTGGGGCTGGAGAAGCCACGTGGAGACCCCTGCCAGCGCTGAGATATTTCTACCACCACTGGATACACAAGCCTCTGCACCCGCTGTGATTGTCCTGGCATCATTGCATGTGCTTCGTGAGAAGACTTTGTAGATTGGTATCGGCTAATATCAGACTTATGGACTTAGACTGGACTGGGTTGGGATGCTTTCTCCATGTTCTATTCTTCTTATATATAAACCTCTCCTTTATGCATTTATGCATGTTTAGGAATTTGTGTTTCTCTAGTCTACCCGGACTAACACATTCTGTATCTGAGGTTGCTGACTCAATGGTGCCTAACAACAGCAAGAGAAAGCATTGCAAAGCTGGATATTAGTAAGAGGACAAGTATACAGATTTGTAGGTCATATGAGGTGTCGTGAGAGATTTCAAATTGATCAAAGACTTTGGCATTTTCAAAAACTGGATGGGGAAAGTTTCTGAAATGGCAAGAAAGCTGGTGGACTTTGGGCCAAGAGAAGAGACAGGCGAGAATGAAGCATGCACTCACTTTCCACAGCACATGTGGTGCTTGTCAGGCATCCCCAGGCCGAGGACAAGGATGCAGTACTTCTGGGCCAGGTATTTCTGTGCTGCATCTAACTTACTTAAAACAAACTCCATCTCTTTCTTCTCTGTGAGAGCCCTGAAAAGAAGAACGACAATTGAGATCGATTTAGGAAAAGACTCATATCAGTCAGTGAAAAGCTGCCATGATGAACTATTTTTAAAATTTTTTTGAACTATTTTTTTTAAATGCAAAGGAGTCAGCGGAGTTCGCTCATGATTTCACTTGCACTATGATGTAGGAAGGTCCTCAAGATCCCCTGAGAGTTCTTATTGTCCTTCATAGCTCAAGTTTATGGCCAAGTTTCACTTGTTTTTTATACAGATCATCTACATTCTATGCTTTGTATCCTGAATGCTACACACGTTAGACATGGTGTCGAGAGAGACTAGTTCCTGAGTAGGTCACCATGCTTGGTAAAGGGCTGACGAATAAGAGAAAGGCTCTCTGTGAGGAAGATTGACACCGTGACTGCAGCAATCAGAGGAGGCATAGGAACAAGTGTGAGGGGGGCACAGAACCGAGGGGTGTTTCGTTCTGTTTTGCACAGGGATGGAATCAACCCGACGGTACCTAGCACAACATCATCCTTAATTTTATGTACTGGACAGCAAAAACCAAACCCATGGCCATCAAATGGATTTTGACTCACAGTGGCCCTATGTAGGATTCTAAGAGTGTAAGTCTTCAGAACAGATAGCCTGTTTCTCCCCCAGACCTTGAACCTCTAACCTTATTATTAGCAGCCCAACGTGTAACCTGCCACATCACGAATGCTCCTTCCCTCCTTAAAGGCAGGTATCACTAATCTACACCGAATAGATCAACGCTGCAATTACCTACAGCAATTGCTGGGGCTTTCAGCAGCTTGTTTCTCTGTATCTTGGTACAACGGTGATACAGACAGTTACCCTGCAGTTTCCCCTGGATTCCCAATATGACTCCTGAATTGGGGCACTTGGCTGAACTTGGAGCTCTGGTGACAGAGTGATTACCAATTGCATTGCTAACCACAAGTCCAGAAGCTTCCACTCACCAGCTGCTCTGCAGGGTAAAGAAGAGGCTGGCTGTGCCTGTCAAGATGCGCCGTCTTGGAAGCCCTCAGGGGTTCTCTTCTGCCCTGAGGAGCGGCTAAGAGTCAGAAGCAACTCGACGATGCCAGTGGGTTGGTGGGTCTAATCCCAGCTCTGATATTTACTGTTCACTCATCTCTAGCATGACATCTCACTTCTCAGCACCTTCAGTTCCTCACCTGTCAAACAGGTCTAAGATTTCTTCTTCTGGAGTTAGGAGCTTTTTTTGTTTGTTTGTTTTGGGGGGGGCATCACTGCTCTCCAGCGGTGGGAGTAGGAGGCCCAGCCCCACTGCTGGAATTGAACCTCTGTCCCAGTGGGCCGCAGTCCCGCGCACAACCATTACGCCACAGGGGCTCAGCCCTTTTTTACTCTTTTTTTTTTTCATTTTTATTTCAAAGATAAGAAAACTATAAAGCACCTACACAATTTTACTTACACCATGTAGCTTTTGGGGTTTTCCAGTGAGATTTTTTCTAAAAAATGAGATAAGTAGTATAATAAGGCCATGAGGAAATGGTCAAGATTCTTATTCCTATGGGAAGATAAAAAAACAAAAGGAATTTTAAAAAAAGGAATTAGTACAACATATTTCAAATACAAGGTTTCTCTCTCTCACACACACACACACACACTATATATATATATATATATATATATATATCCAGTGCATAAAAATGAGTGCAAACACATTATTCTATTACAACTAACTTTTAAAGTCCCATATATTATATTGAGGGTTTTGGTAAACAACACTATTTTGGGAAGTCAAGCATTACATTCTTTCAGCTTCTGCTTTTAAAACATTTTTAGTATCAATTAGTGTGATGTTTGTATCATTTCATGTCACTTGAAGACAACAAAGTGAAGGCCTGGTGTCTAGTCACAGCCAGATGGTACCTCCATGTGGGCTTGGCCTTCTCGTAAGGAGGGTCCTGCGGAGCTCCTCCCCTCTACCTTCACCTCAATGCTGGCCGGACACTCTGAGACCTGCCAGATCCCTGGAGGTGCATCTACCGCCATTGGATCCACAAGACTTTGTACCCACCGGCCTGTGATGTTTGTGTCGACTTATGGACTTGAGTTGGACTGAGCAGGGATGTTTTCACGATATATAACTACTTCTTGATATAAAGCTCGTTCTTATACATATATGAGTGTGGACGTTACAGAATTACATGTCAACTTGATAAATAAGTGAAGGGGTGGAGCCCAGCTGTCAATCAGGTCGCAGCCTAATGATACCTCCTTGTGGGCAATGGTCTTCTTGTGAGGACTCTGGGAACTTCATCTCTCTGTCTTCCTCTTCCTACTGACAAGCCACATGGAGACTTGCGGAGACCCAGGAGAAAGTCCCTCCCTCCATTTCACCTTCCTGTGGAAGAGCCCCACTCCAGAGAGCTGGAGGAACCACATGAAGACCCACGGCTGCACTGAGATGTTTCCACCACCACTGGATCCGCAAGATTTTTCACCCGACGGCCTGGGGTCTTCCTGGATTTTGCATCATTGCATGTGTATAGGTGAGTCTGAAGAGGAAGTTATGAACAAGTATTGGATTTATGGGCTAAACTTGGACTTAGGGACTTGATCTGGACTTGGCTAGGATGTTCTCTTAAGATACAATTGCTCTTTGATATAAAGCTCTTTCTTATATGTTTATGAATGTCCAGGATTTGTATCTCTTGTCAACCTGGTCGAATACAATGTGTATCACTGGAGTTGTTTTTCTAGCTAACCCAGCCTAAAATTAGTTTCCATTTTAAAAACACTTTTAGTATTGAGGTTAACTACGTCCACTATTTTAAAAGTGTTTCAAGACATATCAAGTTCTCTCTCATCTTTTTGCCCTCATCCTACTCCCAAGTGGTCAGAGTGAAGGGTTGGATAGGTAACCTGGCCAGTGGTGCAGTGGTTGACATGATGGGCTGCTAATGAACACCCCCCCCGCCCCCGCCAGCCGCCCTGTGGGAGAAAACGGACACATTTCTGCTTCTATAAAGATTTCCAGCCCCAGACACGCCAGGGAGCAGCTCCACCGCCATGTCTGGCACCTATCAGTCAGAATCAACTTGACCGCAAGGATCTGGCTTTTAGTTTGGTACTTTACACATGACCAGTCCTTCTGGGTCATCCCAGTGATGGGACATCCCAGGCTTATTCCTCAACCAAGCCGGGATTGATTCTGTGTGCTCACACGCAGATTGCTTACTGTTATAAAAATCATTTGCTCTGGAATGTTTGTTACTCTGTTTAATGTTGTTGGTCACCGGGCACTATTAGGGTTTCAAGATATTAATATGAGGATAGCCAACAGAACAAAAATCCAGTCGCTTATAGATTACAGATAAAAAGCAAAGACTACACATGGGCCATAAAGGAAACATGTCGTAGTAACACCAGAGGCCGCTGAGTCAGGCCTAAGGCCTGGTGCCCCCACGTGCCCCAGAGTGGAATTGTGTTCCATGGCATTCTCTGTGGCTGGTTCTTTTCAGAAGCAGATTATCAGGATGCACTCCAGAGGCACCTTTATCTGGACTGCCACTTGCAACCCTTTGATGAGCAACCACCTGGGAGCCATTTGCACCAGCGGCGAATGCTATTCAAAGGATTAAGAAAATAATGATATACTGTTGCCTAACATATTGGTTCTATCAAAACTTTTAATAATATTTTTTTAATTCAAAAAAGAGCATTTGGTATAAATCCTTCCTTTAAAAGCATGTCACCCACACACACACACACACACCCCTGATGCATGCACATACAACTTAAGAGCTATTGGGGTGGATCACAGGTGGGATCATACTATAGACACAGTTCTTACGATTTGCTTTAGTCACAGACCTACAGAGCATGGATCTTTTGTTATGATGTTGTTGAGGGATTTCTCTCATTGCTTTAAACAATAGAATATGGTATTTTGTTTGTTTGTTTTTTTTGGGGGGGGGGACATCACTGCCTCTGGTGGTCATGGGAGCTACCCAGCGCTGCTCCTGAGAACCGCTGCTGGATTTGAACCGCCAAGCCTGCGGACCGCAGTCCCGCACTCAACCATTTACGCCAACCGGGGCTCATCCCAGAACATGGTATTTTGTGTGTCATCGTTTACATGAGTATGATAGCCCTGGTGGTGTAGTGGCTAAACACTGGGCTGCTACCCACAAGGTCAACAGTTCAAACCCACCAGCAGCTCCTTGGGAAAAAGACAAGGCTTCCCGTGCTCATAGTTACAGACTCGGAAGCCCACAGGGGCAGTTCTACCCTGTCCTATAAGCTTGCTAGGAATCGGATTCAACTCCAGTCCTGAGTTGAATTGGCCAGGGGCGCCAACAGCTTCTGGAACCCAATTCTTACTGAGCATTCACTAAGCACTGTGTGTCAAGTGAGGCACTTTCCACACACAGTCCTGAGGAGGAGATAGGATGACTTCCCCAAGTTTGTAGCTGAGGAAACTGAGGCCTAGGAAGGGCAAGTAACTTTGCCACGCTCACGCACCATGTACTTCCTAAGGTTGCCAAAGAAAACTCAAGAAAACGGAGCTCCGGTAAATGGAGGTGCCCCTGAACTGTTCTAATGCACAGTGGAGTCCCTAAGGCTCTCTGGCAACATGGTCTTCACTCAACTGGCCCTGGATTTTTTGGGGGTGGGGGCACTCCCTGACTTGGGCTGCCTCCCCTGATTGTTTGGGCTCAGTCTTTGAGAGCCAGCCTCGTGTCCTTTCTCCAAAGGTCAGATGTGTCATCACCCATCTGATGGAGATGCCTCAGAGTGCAGGACCAACAGTCTCGCGTGGTCTCCTAAGCCATCCGTACTTCATGAATGTGGTGAAAGAACAGATCCGCCGCATCTCGGTCTCTTGCAGCAGAAGCAAAGCAACGTCTGAAAGGAGAGAAGATGGTCATTGGAAGGGGGCCAGAGAGCTGCCGTGAGGTCCACCCCAGACAACACTGGGAAGGTGTGAACCCGGGCTACTCACACTTCACATCGTCCAGCGTCACGTAGCCCTGCTGGCCCCGCTTCTCCAAGGCTTTAGCGACCTTCTCGTCTCTCGCAGCAAACCTTTTCTCCGCCAACCTGTTTGGGAAGAGAACAGGCACCAGCAGTGGTTGGAGGGACTGAGTTGCAGTGATCTCTCCTGAAGGGCAGGAGGCAAGAAGGAGAGGCTCAGTGGCGAGCTGAAAGGTTGGTGGTTTGCACCTACTACATGGCACTGGGGAAGAAAGACCGGGTGACCAGCTCCCAGAGAATTCAAATCCAGGACTGAGCCCCAGTGGCATAGTGGTTGTGTGCGGGACTGCGGCCCACAGGGTTGACGGTTCAAATCCAGTAGCAGCTCTCCAGGAGCAAGCCTGGGCTTACTACTCCCACCAGCGCAGTGATGCCACACACACAAAAAAAAGAATTCAAATCCAAAATCACTGCCATGAGTCCGTACTAACTCACGGTGACCCCTAAAGACAGGGCAGAATTGCCCCTGGGCCTTCCTAAGGCTCTCTCCTTACAGGAATGGAGAGAACGTCTTTCTTTTTTGTTGTTGTTGTTTTTTGGGGGGGGCATCGCTGCTCTCTGGTGGTGGGAGTAGGAGGCCCAGCCCCACTGCTGGAATTGAACCTCTGTCCCAGTGGGCTGCAGTCCCGCACACAACCACTACGCCACCGGGGCTCAGCCTGAGAACGTCTTTATTCAGAGGACCTCGGGTGATTCCCAATGCTGACTTTCAGTTAGCGGCTCAATACAGAACCGCTCTGCCCCTAGGGCTCCTTCTCATAATGAATGAGGAGAAGCAGCCCAGGGGGTCAGACATGCTCGGTCACCGGGAATCACAAAGATGGCGCCCAACAAGAGCAGGGGAAAGTTGGGTCATGTGTGGGTCTCATTTCACAGAAAATCACTTTGGACTATATTTTATTGACAATAATTTCTGTTAGGGGTGGGAGGGACGCACAGTGCCTGATGGGAAGTGGAAGTGCCCATTCCATCTAGAAGAGATCATTTAATCATCCGTTTAGGCCAACAGGGGTGCTCAAACTTTTTAAACAAGGGGCCAGTTCACTGTCCCTCAGACCGTTGGAGGACGGGACTATAGTTTTAAAAAAAAAAACATGAAGAAATTCACTGCTGGCCTGGGATGAGTTGGCTGCTAAGCAGGACAGGCAGAGGAGGCAAAGACACCCGGCGGACCCGGTAAATGTCCTCGGCGGGCCACATGTGGCCCACGGGCCATAGTTTGAGGATCCCTGGTTAGGGTGTAGCTACCATTTTCAGATTTAAAAGAAAAAAAAAGGTTGATAGGCTGCTGGTTTTGAAATTGGTATAGGGACCCGTTTATGGACATTTTTCGTCATGGCACTGCTGTTCTGCGATCGCACAGGTTCATTCCTTAGTGGACTACGGAGAGGAGGCTGTTTGCTGAGGGCTGGGCCCCCACGTTACCTGTCTGTAGATGTGCCGTCGTTTTCCATGAAGTGAACCGATTTTCCCTTCTTGCTTTTCTCCTTGAGTTCCACTGGGGTAAAACTGCAAATCAAGGGAGAGGAGTATGAACTTGATCTTTGCTCAGAGCAGGAGTGGTAAGTTCACCTCCCCAGGTGGCATCGTAGGGCTGAGCTGGTACTAGGGGCCGGCGCCTGAAGAGCCCAGGAAAAGCCGGGCAGGGTTCGTGTCTTTGCACACGAGCAGCCTAGAGAAGGACCGAGCAATCGGCGGGCTCCCAGAAACAGCACACAAAACATCCACTGGGAGCGCTGGTAATGACTTTGGAAAAAAAAAAAAACTGAAGATCAGTTTGGAAGGATCTTTTGCTTTATTGAGTGCTGATTACACGCCAAGCGCTTTCAGCATGATTCTATTGAATGCTCGCATGGTCTCTGGGAGGGAAATACAGATATTTTCTCCCCAACGATGAAAGCTTAAGAAGAGAATGTACGAGGAACTTGACTGTCATCACTGAGCGTGTGGCAAAGCCAGCAACAGTGTTCAGAGTTTCTTCCCAGCGGAGTCCTGGGGTTAACCACTGGGCAACCCTGCTTCCTGTGCAGCCATCTCTGTTTTCATGGCTGTGGGCTTTCCTAAAGACCCGATGTCATCCAGATGGTGTCAGGGCCCTTTCCTTCGTCCAGGGCTCCGTACACACTCCAGGCATGATGCAAACATTCCTCGGCGGCCAAGGAAACACAAGGAAGCGACACATACATGCGGAGACCCTACAGCGTGGACAGTGTCTGGTTGGGCTTGCAAGATCTCAGCAAATACTAACTGGGAAACTGAGGAAAAAACTTTTCAAAACCCAGCCGGGGCTGGGCAGGGGCGGGGGATTCTCCCAGGGGAAAGTGTTTTCTGAGAGAGGTGTGGCTCCTACCATATGCACCGGTTTCCTAACTCATGGGATGGGAGGACAGAAGCAGGGGAGTCATTTTTCTATTTCTGTCTGAAACAACGCATGTGGAGAATATAACCCAGACACTTAAACGCTGCCCAGAGTCCTATGTCACTCTGCTAAGCCTCATGCAGATGTTGTAATAGCAGGCTGGATTACCCAATAAGATAAGCATAGGCTTCCTCAAGCTTACTTACAATAAGCACAGTAAACTTAAGCACAAGTAAGCTCAGGCTTACCTTGCTGACTGGGTAATCCAACACAGGCACGCTCAGCACACCAGAAGGTCCCTCTCTTGGGCTGGGTATCAATCATCCAGATGCTCCTTACCTTGTTTCCAACACAACACATCTGCAACACATTCCTTGACAGATCTCTGGGATTTCTGTTAGCCCTCAGAGATGCCTCTTAACAGAAGGAGCAAAATCAGTCCATCTGGCACCTTCTGC
>PVJH01033848.1:0-21206 GCA_004026705.1 Nesogale talazaci | reverse complement strand
GAGATTGGAGTTGACTCCATGGTAGTGAGTTTGTTGGGAATTTTTGTTTGTTTGTTTTTAGGCTTAAAATTAAATAATGTCCATTCCAGTATAGAGAGAAGACCTCACTATGATCAAGGAAGAAGAACCAGACGTGGAGAGCATCCTTTGAACTTGGGGTCTGTAGGTTGAGAACATACTAGACTAGGAGACAAAGAGAATGGTAAGCACAGAGATTTCACTAGATAGTGAGAAACAGTGAGAGAATAGAACTGGAAGATGGACTTCCGAGTCCAGGAAGCAAAGTGGCTACAATGGTGAGAAGTCACAGAGGATGCCAATGGCCGTTTTATTGCCAGAGTGGGTTTCCTCCTGGAATTTGGTGGGGGTAAAGATCTTTGTAATACTAGTCCAAGCAGAGCAAAGACAATGTCTAGGGAAACAGGGAAAGAGGGAGGGGGAGGAAAAGGCCAGGGGAGGAAGGAGATATCTGTGGGTTTAGTTAAAACAAAGCTGTCCTATTTAAGAACTGTATCCTGAATCCTTCCTGATCCTGAGTTGTACCCTATTATTTCCCTATTAAAATCCATTAGCTATGGGAAAAGAAGGAAAACAAAGATTTCCACACTTGGAATCCACAAGAGTGGTTGTTCTTTGTTCTATAAGGTCACTGTCAGTGGGAATCAATTTAATGGGACTAAATTTAGAGTATTCCATTGTTATTTTAGAATGATCTGTCCTGCTGATCACAGGGGTTTCCCCCTGTGCATCCTTTGTTGTGTGTACTGCCCTTTACATGATACCACTGTGTAGTAACTATATTTAGAATCCACAATACTCTGCAATGTCATCATGCATATAACAATAAAAATCTATTTTTAATTAATGACATTCACAGGAACTTCAACAAATATCACAATATAAAGATATTGCCTTAGTTCATGTTGGTTCACATGTTAGACCACAAGATAGCCAGCTATTATCAATTATCATGCTTTAGAAACATTCCAAAAAGGGATGGTTTACACAGTGTGCACTCTTGAGTCAATTTCCTGATTGGGAGTGTAGGAGTGGAGTCTAGACTGTCAATCTGGAGGTAGCTAATGAGACCTCGGTGTGGGCATGGCTTTCTCTAAGACTTCCGGGCAGTCTCGCATTATTTATCCTTGGAGATGGAAAGGTGAGGCTTCCACTCCTGTCCAGTCTCGGACACTCTCCGGGTCAGGTGGTCTGCCCTACAAGCTTTCTATGAGTCAGAATCTAGTCATTGTCAGGGAGAGTTTGTTTGAACTGTACAATGTTGTAAGAGAAATTCAATCTTTTTACCCATTTGGAAAAGAATATGTTAATGGATACCATAGGTATAAGAGAAGGTTAAGTGGAAGCTGGAGCTATTCACCAAGGTATACTGGCAGTATTGTTTTGTTGTTCTTTAGAATATTGCCCTCAATTCCATTTCAATTTGCTATTGAAATCTGGTAGGTATTGGTACTTTGAGAACATTATTGGAATTTAATTTTACTTTCTTTGTCACTTAATTGTGAATTTCAATCAGTATAAAATGTATGTCTATAGTAGATAAGGAATCTCCTCAGAAAGTTGCTATATTAATAAACATAAACTATTAACAGTGCCATGTTATTTATTTTTGCATATTATATTTTGACATTTGTCATTATATTAACTGATCCAAATGTAACATTACAAAGTAATAAACTTATCATGCCTATGTGAAGCAAATTATCTGTGCTATTTGCAAACACATTAATCTGAGAGTCAAGTCTTCAAAATATATTGAATTTTAAGAATTAGTTATAGAAGAACAGAATAGCAATAAAAACATGGTCCAGCCTTAGCTAATTTTCTATAATAGTGAAATATACATCAAAATGCAAATTAATTTGTACTAGCAACTTTGTATGAATCATGCATATCATCTGCAATTTATTCACTTCACAGCAAAATTACTGTGATGGTTTGGATAATGAGACCTAAATAAGGATAGTGAGAAAGTCTCAAATCATAGTGATTGTAAAATGTTTGATTGTAGAAGAAAAGTATACCTGCTCTGCTGAGGCAAATTTTTAGACAGCAAACATTGTTCATTTTAATAGGATTTAATTTACATATTATGGATCATCATAAATGTATCTTTACATATACTAGGTTAAATATCAATTTTTAGTTATAGAATATCTGTAAGAGATGGTGTTTATAGTTTTTAATAAATATGAAAAGTGTTTTATATGATCCAAAGTGAGAAAGAGCATATATATTAAGGAACTAATCTAAAATGATTTTTATCATGTTCATTTGATTCTTGACATTTTTTCTTTCTTCCATTTATCATCAGAAAAGTTTTGTTTTAATTTAAATCATTATTCTCTATATATTTCGACTCAGTATACTCAAAGAAGACTAGAAAGTGTTAACATTTGAACCCATCTCATTCTTGTTATTTCTGCTTATATTCCATGGCCAGGGGAAGATTCTGAAAATACATCCAATTTGATCCAGCAATTAAATGAACTCTTAAAACCCAGAGAGCCCAAATAGAAATCTATTAGTGCATATAATTACTCAAGCAACCAAATAGCTTTATTTCTTCCTTGGGGGGCCTCTATTCTGTTTGATTGCTTCAACTCTGCTGATATGTCACCATATGTCATTTTATATAGTTCTTTTTATATAAAATGATTAGAATTGGCTTGCAAAATTAGGGGTAACCAAGAGACTCATACTGTGAGCTTTTGCCATAAATAATATTGTTTTCCTGTTAAGAATTCCAGTTTCTAAATATATTCCTAGATGAAATGAAAAGTGAATTGATATAATATGCACATGAGTTTTATCTAACATGCTGATATGTTAGTGAAAATATTTTTTGCCCATAAGTGTAAGTACCTCCTGACCAGGGAAGAAGAAAAGATGCCTTTACATTATAGTGTCTGTGAAAAAAATATTAAATAGACTATGGAGTACCAAAAGAACAAATATGTTTTAGAAGTATAACCAGAACACTCCTTAGAGATGAGGCTTTCAAGACCTCCTTCCATATATTCTGGGTATGTTATCAAGAGAAAACGGTCTCTGGAGAAGGCTATCTTGTTGGTTCAATAACATGAGGAAGGCCCCCCAAGAAGAAGGCAAGACAAGACTTGAACCTAGCCCCCAAGTGGGAGGATGATGCAGAGTCTGAAATTTGTCACTGTGGTGTGGAAATTGGCACCAACTTGACCGCAGGTAATGACCAAGCTACAATGTTATGGATCCTAAGTTGTAGCTGACTTTAAGCCAACCCGTGTCTAACCATCAATAATCTAAGTATTGTGTCATTATCAAAAAGAACCTTGAATGTTGTATTAGAAAAGGCAATGTCTCATAGCTAAGGAGAATTAGAAAAGAATAATATGCAATTTCTGGTCTTATTACTTTGACTACACCTCAAGAGAAAACTTGATTGCAGGACATAAGTATTTCAAACTAATAGAAAAGGTAATGACAAAATGTGGAAGTTTCACAAGAAAGTCCACCATGCTTGTCTGGAACACTTGAAGGTATCTACTTGCAGTTGATTAATTGTTACACAACAAACAATTGAGGATAATTTCTGTATTATAGAAGCAAAATAGGCACTCACTTGATTGGCCCAGGCAAATCATGATGTATGTAGTTTACCTGTACCATGAACTACCCTGTAACAGTAGCCTTGAAAACTTACAGGACCTCAGAAAGAAATAGTCACTTTTGGTATGTAGGGAGGATGAATTTTAAGGACTCTCTTTTGTCAGAGAATCCTCAGAAAACATGGGCTTACAGACAACCTATTTTTTTTACAGTTGCTTTATTTTGTAGATGATGTGTGACAGTTTATTTAAAAGTTGACTTTGTATGTAAGTAGAAAAGGGTTTTGTCTTGCTTGCATGCACAATCAATGTTCCTGGAATGAGCGGTCAATTGATCAGACATGTTGTGTTAGGTAAATCTCCTTCACAAGACCTCTTTAGAATACTGAAAAACAAGGGTATTGTTTAGAGAAAAAGGTGAACCTCACCTAAGTCATAGTATTTTCAATTGTATCAAATAGGCTTATGAAATTGAACATTGAACAAAGAAGATAGAAAAAGAATCAATATATTTTAATTGTGCTTAAGAAGAATAGCGAAAATGTCATGGACTATTCAAAGAACAAATATCTCTGCCTTGGAAATACAGTCTGAGTGCTTCTTAGAGGCAAGGATGTCAAAATAGTATCCTTTGGACATATTAAGGTGACCAGACATCCCGCTTTTTAACAATTTAACATTTCCCCAGGGCATTTTAAAATTAAAATAAATATACTACAATACTATTTTTACATTCTATGAACATGTTTGTTGCTTTAGCTAGAGCAAATTTTTAAACAAGACACCCACCCATCCCCCTCAGTCAATGATGTCCCACTTAAAATCTGTTCACTAAGGAGAGCTTAATCCCTGAAGAAGGACATCATGTTTGGTAAAGTAGAGTTGCAGGGAACATAGCAAAGGACAGCAAGGAGATTGACACAATAGCTGAAACAATGTGCTTAAACATAGGAACACATTCTGAGGATGACACAAGACTAGACAATATCTTGTTTTGCTGTGTAGGAGGTCATAAGGTTGCTATGGATGAAAACCTATTCGATGGCACTAAACAACAGAAAGAGCAAGAAAGCATGGAGGTTCAAAAATAAATCTATTTTCCTAGTGTTTAACCAAGTGTCCTGGTTAAGATAAGCGAATGGATTTTTCCTTCTCTGAAGCACTCTATAAAATGTGGAAGCCAACAACACAAGACACGGTGTACCCAACAGGAATATATGTCAAACGAGGGACTGTAATGGGGACACACAGAAGGGAGATAGAGTGGCAATGGAGAATAACACATAGCATTTGGAGTAAAGCCGAGCAACAAAGTCCCTGAGGAGCCACAAGAATGGACTGTGGGTGAGGAGGGGCACCCCCTGAATCTCCCACAGGTCAGCGAGTGGGGAGAATGTTCTCAAGCGGGCAAGCAAACAGACCTGGACTGATGTATATTTCCTTTTCTTTTTCTTTCTTTTTTTTTCTTGTCTTTTTCTCTTTCCTTTTCTGTCTTCAACCATGTATTTTCTTATTATTCAGACTAGGATATCAATGGTTTGCCTAATTATATGGGTTGTACCATGGGAGGGAAAACTGGGAGAATGCAATGGGACCAATGGGCCCGGAAAGTAGAGAGAGAAGGAATTGGAGAGAAGTGGTGAATGGACAGCGTCATGGGCAGGAGGCAGCTAGGGAAGCAGAACCAGCATCTAGGAGAGGGCAGAGGTCTTTTGAGTACTAGAGCAACACCAAGCTAGTGGAAAAGAAGCACTAAGATGTGGAAGAAGTGGGGAAATTGATGGCAGGTAGGGCTGGAGGAGACAGAAGGAAACAGAGGCAAGCTCTTGGAAGCAAAGAAATAGATGAGGAGATTAGCAGAGGTGTCCACTTATGTAAATACTTTAATCTTCAATAATAGTGGTATTGGGCCATGTATATGTATTTATAAAAGCAATTCACAGGCAGCAAATGGGCCTTGTGCCATGGCTCATACCTTCACTCAATATAAGAACACTGTGTTCTAACAAATTGGCATTCTGTGATACCCTCCACCACCACCCCAACATGATCATTGAAGACAAAATGGATGCATAAGCAGATGTGGTGAAGACAGAGGATAGTGCCTGGCTAGTAAAAAATATAGTGTCTGGGGTCTTAAATGCTTGAAGTTAAGCAAGCAGCTATTCAACTGTGAAGCAACAAGCCCACATGGAAGAAACACACCAGCTGGTGCAATCATGAGGCATCATCAAGACCAGGTAATGGGCATCAGAAGATTGACAACAAACAGTAAACAAACAAAAATTCATTTGCTTAGAATTTAGAAAGGTTGGACAAAGTCCATCTATGGAAAATGGAACATTGCCCCACAGAGTGGGTGTCTCAGTTTGGGGATAAGTCAATCAGGGTGCAGCAGAACACTAATGGGTCATCCAATATATCTCCAATCCCTGGAGGTCTCCTCATACCCCACTATCACCACCACGGTGCCACCTCCCAATCTAGACTTGACAGGAGCATGTACATAGGTATATAGGCAAGAGATAAAGCTCACAAGACTTGGAACCCAGTAACAGGAATGGGAACAGACATACCAAAAGTGTAGGGGGAAAGTGGAGAAAGGTGGGGAGGGAGGAGGGTAGTGATCTCAATAAATGACACACCCAGCCAGGGGGAAGAATGACAGAAAACAGAAGGGAAAAGAGCCATCAGTCAGTGTGAGATTTGAAAATAATTAACAATCTACTATCTATCAAGGGAACATGTGGTTTGAGGTAGGGGGAAGAGGGAGGAGACATAAAGAGAAGATGATTCCAAGGGTTCAATGCAAAGTATATGTCTACAAAAGAAGGATGGAATATATGTACTTACATGTCGGAAATAAGTGATGTATGGAATGTAACAAGAGTTGTGAAAGTCCCCAATAAAATGATTTTAATAATTGGAAGTTAGTTGCCTATTTAAATTCTTCTATACAATTAAATTCATAGTTGAGTTCAATAGTTGTGTGTGAATTTTTAAAATGCAAACACATAGTCAATTTTAATAGATGAACAACTCTTTTATAATAGACAATTATCATATCTAGTGCATTTTTGCATTAAGAAATATGGCTTTTGCATGTATATGCACTTTAGTCATGTATTCAATTTATTTTTTTCTCAATAATTGATCTACTTCCATGAAGTATTTGAAGCAGCCCAATACATGCACATATTTTTTATAGTAGTTAATGTAGTACAACTTGGGACTTAAAGTAAGTTGGATAAAATTAAAAACATATCTTTAAAGTTTTTTTAAAACATTATTTTAATAGAGAGCTACTCAGTTTTGAGATTTGAAGTTGGAAATTGAACTCAGCATTCTGGGCCACTTATCAGCCTTCATTTTTTATAATAAATCATTTTATTGGGGACTTACACAATGCTTATCTCAATGCATACATACATACATTGTGTCAGGCACCTTTGTACCCCTACTGCCATCATCATTCTCAAATCTTTTGCTTTCTACTTGAGCCCTTGACATCAGCTCCTCATCTTTTCTCCTCCCTCCCCATTCCCCCCCTAAAGAATCCTTGATAATTTATAAATTGTTATTATTTTGTTATATCTTATACTGCCTGATATCTCCCTTCACCCATTCCTTCACTATCTGTCCTCCAGAGAGGAGCTTATATGTGGATCCTTGCAATCAGCCCCCACTTTCTACCACACCTTCCCTCCACCCTCCCATTATCTTCACTCTCACGACTGGTCGTGAGGTGTTCATCTGTCCTGGATTCCCTGTATTTTGAGTTTCTACCACTACCAGTGCACTTCTTCCAGTCCTGCTGGATTGTTAAAGTAGAATTGGGATCATGATAGTTGGGAGGAGGAAGCATTTGAAAACTAAAGGAAAATTGTTTGCTTCATTGTTGCAACATTGCACCCTCCCCTGTTCATCTCCTCACCATTACTCTTCTGTAAGCGATGTCCAATTGCTCATGAATGGACTTTGTGTCCATATTATGCATTCCTCTTCATTCATAATGATGTAAGTTTTGTTCCTTGGACCCCTCATGGACATACAGGCTGGTGTGCTTCTTCTATGTGGGCTTTGCTTCCTCTCTTCTAGATGACCACTTATTTACCTTCAATCTTTTAAGACCCCAGGTGCTTTATCTTTTGGTAGCCTGTCACCATAAACTTTCTTCACCATATTTGCTTATGCATTCAGTTATCTTCAGTAATCGTATGAGGAAGGTGGGTACACAATGATATGATTTTTATTCTTTGATGCCTGATACCTGATTCCTTCCATACGTCGTGATCCACACAGGCTGGCATGCTTCTCCCATAACGCCTTATTGTCCTGAGCTAAATGGCCGCTTGTTTACCTTCAAGCCTTTAAGACCTCAGACGCTGTATCTTTTGATAGTCAAGAACCATCAGCTTTCCTCAGCACTCTTGCTCATGCCCTCACCATTCCTCAGTGATCCTTTCAGGAATGTGAGCACACAGTGATATATATTTTTTCATGTTTAATGCCTGAATCCCTTCAACACCTCATGTCCACAAGCTAGTGTGCTTTTTCCGTATGGGCTTTGTTGCTTCTCAGCTAGATGGCTGTTTATTTATCTTCAAGTTTTTAAGAACCCAAACGCTATCTCTTTTAAGAGCCAGGCACCATCAGTGTTCTTCACAACATTTGCTTATGCACCCATTCGACTTCAGTGCTCATATGAACACCCTTCATTTTTTTATTGAATATGTATCTATTCCTTAATAATCCCATTAAAATGTATTCAACTATCAGCTCACTAAAACCACATTAAAACTCTCTTTGAAAGTAAGAATAAGAGAACTACATTGATGATCCCTTGTAACCACCAATTTAATAATGTAAAGCAATATTTGTTCAATTAAAAATTGCATGAAAAATGTCCACACTGGAGCTACATTCATCATCTTAATAGGGCAGAGCAGAAATTAGGGGTTTTTTTTTTGAGAGTGACATATTAGTACATTTTCTATTCCTCATAAAATAAGCAGAATTTTTTTTATAATAGATGAAATAATTTAGGAAAAGAAAAGTAAGTTCTGTATAAATAGAAAATGTGGTTTTAAATTTAATCTTAAATGGCATAGTTCTGTATATCTGATTTTAAGTTTTTAACGAACATTTGCAGTCACTAAAACCCTCCATTCTTCACTTCAACATATTGATGGTTCCTGTTAGTGTTAGGAACTGTTGAGTGGATTCTAATAAGAAATGTAAAACACAACAAAATGCTGCCCAATATTGTGCTTTCCTCAGAAGAGTGGCTATATTTGAGCCCATTGTTGTAGTCATCTCAATTCATAGCCTTGAAATCCTTCCCCTATTTCACCGAACCTCTACTTTTACCAAGCATAATGCCATTTCTAGTGACTAGTCTTTCTTGACAATATGCTCAAAATATGGGAAATGAAGTTTTTTCATCTTTCTTTCTTTCTTTCTTTCTTTCTTTCTTTCTTTCTTTCTTTCTTTCTTTATCATCCTTCATTCTACGGAGCATTCTAGTTGTACTGTTAAAATATATTTGATTGATTTTCAAATTGCGCCTGGGATGCACAATGACCTCAGTTTAAAACCAGTAGCACCTTTGAGGGAGAAAGGAGGTGTTTTCTATTCCCTTAAAGAATTTCTGTCTCAGACTCCCACAGGGACAGCTCTGCCTTGTCCCATAGGGTTGTTATGCATCGACATTGACATTGAGTTTGATTTGTTTATATATGCACATATAATAAACAAAAGTGCATGCTTATGTGCAAATGGTCAAAGACTGATCAAGTTAACTTTATATTATCAAAATAATGCCTATGGTATTAATAAAATAATGCAATATTTGTCACATATATATCTTTTGCATTTATCTTTGAAGCATTTCTAAAATTAGAGCAACATCTTTCCAAGATTGAAAGGCGCTTTGCTCAGTGATTATTTCTTTCATTTAATTGAGTGGGCATGCAGCCTTCAAAAAGAAACATGTGTGCATCCAGAACTAGGGCTCTAATTAGAGAAGCTAACAACAGAGCTGTGGAAATGCACCTGAGCCACATGTGTCGCCTTGGACAGGAAACATTTTTTTAAACAATTACTGAATTAATTCCTATGCAAACAATAGGCATCTGGCCATTGTGAACAAAAGTTTCAAGTACTGAAGAAATCGTGCTGGCCTGACTTTTGTATTTGGCCGTAGTCTCCTCTTCATGTTCTATGGGAAACTACTACCTGTTCCATCAAGCAAAAAAACATATGGAGAGTTTCATTTATGATCTATTGTCCTTAAACGTCATCTAAAATGATGACAGCATTTTATTTTATTTAAAGCAGTAGAGAAAGGTGAACTCCACAGCCGCTCCCACAAGCTATATTTTTGGACAAAGTAGAAACTTCTGGTATGCTTCTTTTTCTTAAGTTCCATGGAGACATTTCCAACCCCTGTTGACCGTGCGCACTTGCAAGGAAACACGGCGCCATCCTCCCAAGTGTGTTTGTGCTGGACGGAGCCCAGTGCTGCAGGGGATCAATCCATCTTCCTATGGCACTTCCTCTTTTTCAAAGCTTTTCTACTTTACCAAACAGGACAGATGGCCTTGTCCAGGGACTGGTCTCCCCTGACAACGTGTCCAAAGAATTTAAGGCAAAGTCTCTCTATTTTTGCCTCTAAAGAACACTGATCATACTCTTCCAAGAAAGATTGGTTGGTCTTTTGAGCAGTCCATGGTACTTTCAGCATTCTTCTCCAGCACCACAATTCCAATGAATCAATTTTTCTCCAGTCTTATTACTCAATGTCCAATTGTCACATATCTATGAGACAATTGAAATTACCATGGCGTGGGTCAGGTGCACATTATTCCTCAAAGTAACATCCTTGTTTCCAATTCTGTAAAGAGGTCTTCCACCACTGGTCTGCCAGTTTGTCACAGTGTAGTGGTTTGTGTGCTGCTGTGCTACTGGAAGCTGTGTGACTAGTACTTCAAATGCCAGCAGGGTTATCTAAAGTGAGCAGGTTTCAGCACAGCTTCCAGATGAAGAATAGACTACAAAGAAGGAATTGGCTATTCACTTTGGAAGAAGTAGCTCTGAAAATTCTATACATAGTCTTGAAAGGTGATGAGAAATGAAAGACCTGAAATGATAGTTACATAATCTGCTGTCAACTTGAGGAAGGGGTGGAATATAGCCAATCAATCAGGTTATAGCCAAAGAAGCCTCTGTGTGGGTATGGCCTTCTCTTGAGAATTCTGGTGATTCCTATTTTCCTCCTTGAACAGAGGACACACACTCTTCTCTGTGAGATATTCTTGTTGACAAAGCAGATGGAGCTATGCTGATTGAGCCAGAACCATGGAACTGAAGGAGCTACATGGAGACCATGCCAGTGCTGAGATGCTTCCATTATCACTGGATCCACAAGATTTGCTGCCCATTGTCCAGGGATCTTCCTGCATTCAATGCCGCTGCATTTGTTGTTTATAAACTAGTGTCAGATATGTGGGTCAATATCAGACTTAGGATCTTGATCTGGGCCAGGCTGGGATATTTTCTTAATATGCAATTTTCTTGATATAAAACTCTCTGTTACACACATGTGAGTGTCTCTAGATTTATTTCACTAGTCAACTCAGACTAATAACCTAATGAATGGAAACAGAACATTGTTGGAGATAGTGTCAGTAGATGAACCTTTGCTTCAGAAGGCACTTGAAATGTGACTGATGAACAGCTGCTTTCCTAAAGTCCAGTTAACCATGATGACATGAATGGAGAAAGCCTGCTGGAAATGGAGTCTTTGTGATCTTCATTTGCTAATGGGTTACCAATCAAAGCAGGAAGGAACAGCTAATACTATATATATATGTATATATATATATATATATACATTCTAATAATTGTAACTTGGAATATATGAAGTATGAATCTAGAAAAATTGAAATTCATCGAGAAGGAAATTGAACATAAAAAGATGAATACCCTACATATTAGTGGGCTGAATTGGATTGGGAATGACCATTTTGAATCAGAAAAGCATCTGGTCTACTATACAGTAAATTACACTATCAAGAAGAATTGCATTTCATCTATTGTCCTAAAGGACATTTCAAGGTCTATGATGCATTGCTATGGTCTCAGTGATTGATTATCTTTCCACCTTCAAAGAAACCAAGTCAATGCAACCATTACTCAAACATATGGAACAAGCACACATGGGAATGAGAAAGGAGGTGAAGAATTCTTCCAGTCCCTTTAGTTGGAAATTGATCAGACAGGCAATCAAATTGCATTAATAATTATTGGTGGTTAAAATGCAGGTGTTAGAAAGAACAAAGAGAAGGGGACAATAGTTGGAGAATATGGCCTTCGCGATTGAAACCAAACTAGAGATGGAAAAGTAGAATTTTGTACAATTAATGACTTGATCATAGCAGATACCTTTTTCAAAAATACAGATGACAACAGTAACCTTGGACTTCTGAAAGTAGAATATACAGAGATTAAATTGATTATATCTGTGGGAAGAGTTACCAAAGAAGCTCTATATCAGTAGCTGAACCCAGGCCAAGGACTTACTGTAGAACTGACCACCATGAAGAGCTTTATACTTCAAGACATAGCTTGAAAGGTCCTTTCTAGCCATGAGTGCAATGACATTCCCCTTGAACCTGTTATTACTCCATGTTGTTGTTAGGGCTCATCAAGTCTGCTGTGACCCACTGTGACCCTATGCACAACAGAAGGGAATACTGCACTTCCTGTAGAAGCCTGGCATTGTTCCTATGCCTGAGTCTACTGCTGCAGCCACTGTCATTCCATCTCATTGAAGGCCTTCCTCTTTGTTGCCATCTGACACTTTACAAAATATCATGCACTTCTTTAGGGCCCGATCTTTTCCTGAAGAGTAAATCAAATGGCTGTGATTATAAATGATCAATGTCAATCAGAACTCTCCAACATCTAGAGTATTGGTCTTGGTGTGCTCCATTTCATTTTTGTAGACATCCAATTTTCCAAGATTCATACTTCATGCATTTCAAGTTCCAATTATTAGTAGATATTCTTGCAACTGTTGCTTCCCAATTGTAGCTGTGCCCCATAACTAAATGAAGGTCCAATATTCCATGCATGTCATTATGGTTGACTCTACTTTGATATAACAGCACCTCCTCAATTATATCATGAGTGTCTTTCAAGCTAAGAGGATCAAATGTAACTATCAAAATGTTACTTTGTTATCAATAAGGTTTTCAGTATCAGACAATGTTGCATTGCTGTCCATAAGATTTTCAATGGTTAATTCATTGAAGTGGACTTCCTATTCCTTTTTCAACATCTGTTCTTGTTCTGGAAGCTTCGTTGAAAACAGTTCACTTTGTGTGATCCTGTTGGTATTTGTAAATACCAATGACATAGATTCCAGCATCATAGATACACACAAGTCAACACAATATGATGAGCTGATGGAAAAGTGATGGTGTTTTCATAAAGATATTTAATATGCAGGAAACTGGAATCCCAAGGTAGTGCTGCACTAATGAGTCTTTTTTCCTGATACTACTAAGATCCCCCTTCTGTTACTATGATGACTTATTTCATAACCTGTAGGATCACAAAATGAACCAAGCCACAAATATGAGATTTTTTGCTGTTGCAATTAGCCTTGTTAACAATAGCGCACCACCAAATCATATAAAATTATCAGTGTCTTACCTCACCTTCCTTTATCCAGACTCACCACCAGAAAATATCCTTTTGTGGGAGTTATATGGACTTTGGCTAAATGAGTCATATCAAATAAATCACTGCATATTTTTCTATGGGTGAATATATAAACATTTGACTACTTTTCAACAATGAAAGCAAAAAAGCTATTAAACCACAGAAAGATCTGATCTCAAAATTCACTTCAAATGAGTTCATGTCAATTCACAGTGATCCCACAGGACGGGGTGGAGCGGACCCTGGGAAATCCCGAGGTTGTGCCTGTTTTGCAGGAAGAGAAAGCCCGCGTTTCCCAGAGGAGCTGCTGGCACAGAAACCTTAAAGGAACGTTTCTAAGTGAATGAAGTTAGTCTGAAAAGCTACTCAATGTGTGAGTGCAACTATACGACATTCTGGAAAAGGCAGAGCAGTAACGACATCAATATGCTTAAAGGGAGAAAGAGGTGAACGAACAGAGCAGAGAAACATTTGAAAGCAGTCAAACTTTTTGGTTCGGTGTTGTAGTTATGGGCACATACTAGCATACATTTGTCAAAATTCAAGGGACAGCAAATCACAGAGTGAACCTAAATGTGATCTTTCGACTTCCTTGTAAACTTTGAATTTCAGGTAAAAATACATCAATATTATTATAGCTAATAATTTTAACAAATGTGCTATAGAAAAGGTAATGCAATATTTTACAAATAGAAGAAATAGCACACAGGGCAGAGAGTTTATATCTAAGTACATTATACTTTTGTCGTCATTTTGAAAAAAGTGCTTACTTACAAAAAGAGGGCTCTGAAAAATTTTAATAGGTTGAGTTCATTTAGCCATAATATGTAAATTCTAAATGTAATTGAAGAACTCAAAGATAAAGATACAATATTATCTTCTAGTTATATAAATTAAAAATGTTGTGCAAATATAAGTATGTTTTGGAGGAAATATTTTACTAAACACAGCACTCTATCGAGAAGAATTGAACTCTGAAGGGATTATGTGGTTTCTCTCTTTTCTGTCCACCACTAATCAGATTTTAGAGCTGCTAGAACATTTGAACAACTACTCTGTAATTCATGATAATTGCCCCCCTATGGTATAAAGTGTGTTTATAAATGAATCTTCTATATTTTAGCTATCTTTTCATCAAGGTCAGTTGGCAAACCTTATTTTAATTATTCAGTGAATGGATCACAAAATGTCCCCAATTTTGAAGCTCTTAGCAAATGGAAATGATTGAATTAAAGCTTGTAAGCAGATAGACATTTGACATGTATCCCAATAAAAGCAAAGGAGAAGCAGAACATGTTATAAGAGGGCTCAAATAGGCTCTATGAGCCATTTGGAAAATTCTGTTGTGATTTGAAGCAAAGTTAATTATAACGAACTCTTAACAACACCTAAATTTGTCATTGGATAGTTAATATGTTGAATTAAATTTACTATAAACGAGAAAGAGGTCATGGGCTTTCAGGTAAAATTCTTACCATCTATGCAAATAGCCAAGTGTGTTAAACCGGGTTGACTAGAAAAACAAGGACAGTGACTTTTCTGTCAGCATTATTGAATTTCTATATATAAAACTAGTTTAAAAGGCCAACTGATATGTTGAAGACAATTGGCTCGTATATACATCAATAATTCAAAAATCAAATTTAATTATATTTGGAATAGTCTTCACACTCAAAACTGTCAGTTTGCAAAATAATGTCACTCTATCAATGACTTTATTACACCCCAAGCAAATGTAAGCTTCCTTCTTTCTAACAATTTCAAAGGTGTTCCTCAGTTTTCCAAAATCTCTCTTCTCTTTCCCACCAATCCAGACCCATCAACCACCACCTTTGCTGTTCATTAGCATTTCATCTCTAACTACTTAATTATAGAAAAAATTGGTGACTGAAGGCAGTTTCTTATTCTCAGTTGTCAAAGAGCACAATGTTGTGCATCAACTTACAAAAGAAAGAACAAAATGCAGGGTAGTTATCAAATTGAATTCATATGTAGTAACTTTATTTGTCTCTGGTGAAAAAAGAACACCCCCTATCAGCTTGTCATACTGTGGAGGCTTGCATGCTGCTGTGAGGCAGGAGGCTATGTCACTGGTACTTCCTATAGCAGCAGGGTCTCCCAAAGTGAATACATTTCAGCACAGGTTCCAGAATAAGAACAGACTATGAAAGAATAGACTGCTTATGAGGAGTTGGCTACTGAAAACCTGGTGGATCACAATGGAACATTGTCAGATACTGTAAACTTCATGGGTAACAGCAGAGCACTCTCCGAGAATATGCTAGAAACGAGCCTCTTAACATGAGAAGACACTTACACTATGAAAGAGGAAAATCTTCATTCTCTAGGTAGAGTCAATCATGACTTGAACGAAGTAGAGCTTGTGTCAGGAAAGCACTTAAAAGCTTCATTTGCTGATGGGGCATGACTCTGCTAACATCAATTAATAATTCAAATACTCATACAGATATTCATACAAAGTGTGAATCTAGGAAAACTGGAAGTTATCAAAAATGAAATTGATATAAGATTGATATTTTGTTAGTGAGTGAAATTATACTGATAATAGATATTCAGAATCAGAAAATAATATAGTATACTCTACTGGGCACAATAGATTGAAGAGAATGGTGTCTCTTTCATCATCACAAAGAACAGTTGAAGATATAGCTGAAAGTAAAATGCTGCCATTAATAGGACAATATCTATTTGAATATGAGGAAATCTAATAAATACAACTATCATGCAAATTAACACGTGAACCACCAAAGCTAGTGATGCAGAAATTGAAAAATACAACCAATGTCTTCAATCTGAAATTGATCATATGTGAATTAAGATGCATTGATAATTATTGGTGATTAGAAAGTCAAAGTTGGTAAACCCAATACAGGGATACAAACAGCAATCTAAATAAGAAGGAGGGGCATAGGAAGGGGGTGAGCAGGGCACTAATTCACCAAAAGGGAGGACATTGTTTATATCTCCATAGGAGAGGGAGAGAGAGATCAGGCTTCAATCCAATGTGCAAAGACATGAATACAACATATCAGTATGTAGAAGGGAATCAATAGAGAGTTCTGCAGGTAGGCTCCAATACAAACTATGTGGACACCCCCACCTCCCCCACCCTTACCCTCAGAAGAATGTGCTTCAGAGGGCCCTACTGGGGCTACAGCTTGTGGAGAGGGCTACAGCTTGGAGAACCTAAGATAAGTGAAAAGGGATGGAACATCCTGACCCACCAAGCTTTGAGGATATTCCTGTTCAGAGCAGAGGAGGCACAAAGAGGACCAGTGGGTCAGCACCACAACTTCTCTTACTAACCCATAGCACTGCGGGGGACAACACTGGAGACACATGCAGGAATAGGGCAAGATCTGACTCCATCACACTGGGCTGAAACACTAAGGGCATGAAACAGATCAGCAAGGGAAGCCAAGTGAGGAAGACTAAAAATAGGCTTTGGACTGAAAGTGTGGCACCCTATCAGACTCAACTGAAAAACACTTGTAAAGACCAACAAACAGACCTTGAACTATTAATAGGCTTTTCCATTTTTGTCAATAATTTTCTTTTTGTAATTGTTACTTTGTTTGGGTTTTGTTTGTTGTTATCGTTTTGTGGAGTTTTATTTCCTTTGTTGTTTTATTGACTTTTCTGGTTTTTGCACTTATTAATGCATCTGCATGTCTTGCTAGATAAGATAGGCTGGATAAATAATTGAGAGATGAAAAGAACCAGACCAATGGTGCTGAAGGCATACAGAAGAAGGGTAGGTGGGAGAAAGGAAAGGGGCTGAGGAAACCAACCCAGGGAAAAGGGAATGGCAAGTGAACTAAAATCAGTGGAAAGAAGGGGATAGGATGCCTCGTGGGGCTGAATCAAGGGAAATGTAGCAACAAGGAATGACTAAATCCAAATGAAGGCCAAACATGATGATAGGGCAAGAAAAGAGAAAAGGAAAATAGAGGAAAGACTCAGGAGGCAAAGGACATTTATAGAGTTCTAAATGCATGTGTGTTTGTCTACTTACACACACTCATATCTATCTGTTAAGAATCAGGGTTTCAGATGGACATTGGGCTTCAATTCAAGTACTCTCTCAACACAAGAACAATTTGTTCTAATAATCTGGCATTCTGTGATGCTCACCTTTCCAACAGAATTGCTGAAGACACAATGGTTGCATAAGCAAATGCAGTGAAGAAAACTGATAGTGCCGAGCTATCAAAAGATATAACATCTTAAGTCTTAAGGCTTGAAGATAAGCATGTGGACATCTAGTTGAGAAGTAACAAGGCCTACATGGAAGAAGTGCACCATCCTGAGTGATCATGAGGTGTCTGTGGGATCAGATATCAGGCATCTAAGGCCCAAAATGCATGATACCCAATGTGAATGATGTGAATTGGGGTGGGGGGTATCAAGTGGAGACACAATGTCCATTGATAGACAATTGTACATCCCGTCACAGAGGGATCACTGAGAAGAGATGAGTCAGTCAGAGTATAGTATAGCACTGAAGAAACATAACTTTCCTCTAGCCTTTTCCTCTACCTCTCCCCACTATCATGACCTCAATTCTGCCTTACAAATTTGATTAGACCAGAATATGCACACTACTACAGATAAGAGCCAGCAACACAAGGAATCCAGGATAGATGAGTCTCCCAAGGCCAGCAATGAAAATAAGCCTACCAGGAGGCTTAGGAAAAGTTTTGAGGGGAAGAATAGGGGAATTGATCATAATGATGAACTTATAACCCCCACTCAGGGGACTGAATGATGGAAAAATGGGTGAGGGCCCATGGAGGATGATGTAAGATAAAAAAGGAATAATCTATACCTTATCAAGGGTTTGTGAGGGAGTGAGGTCAAGGTACACAGAGGAAAGGAGTGAGGAGCTGATACCCAGGGTTCTAGTGGGGGAAGACAATGCTTTGAAAATGATTACATGCAAACCTTCTTGACACACTGAATGAATGTATGGATTGTGATAAGACACGTAAGAGTCCCTAATAAAGGAAGAAATAAATGAAGCCAAAGTTGGTTTTAGTAAAAATAAGGAAAGAAAATGTAGGTGTAAAGCATCTTCTTGGTGATAGACATAACAGTGGAAAGTCCATGAGAGAATTTTGCAAGACCAACAAAAGTCTTCACAAATAACTTTTAAACAATACAGAAGGTTACTATATACGTTTGCTTCTAGATAGTACTTATACTTCTTGAGATTGAACGCTGGTATACAGACATCAAATTGATTACATGCTCTGAAAGAGACAATGAGGAAGCTTAAAATCAGCAGCCAAAGCCATGTCACTGGCAGTGTAGAAAATAACATCCATTGTTCATATTAAAATAAGTCTACAAGAGTTAAAATAAGACCTTGAGTCTATCTGAGAGGTTCAATATTCTCCCAAGAACAGAATTGACACTGTAAATCCTAACAAGAAGAGATCTAATGAGCTTTGACTGATAAAACAAACATCTTACGTGAAGAAAGCAAAAAGTCATTAAAAAGCTAGGTAAGAGAGAAAAGATTAAAATGAATGCCAAGAGAGACTCTGACTCTAAGTCATCGACTAGCTAAGGCAAATGGAAGAACAGATGAAGTGAAAGAGCCGAACAAGAAATGCCAAAGGCAGCTTGAGGAGACAAGAAAAAAGACTCTAACAACAAGTGTACAGTCAGCTAGAGTTAGAAAATCAAACCAAAAGAATAGGTTCAGCTTAACATAAATTATTTAAAAAAAGTAAAAAAAAATCAGGTCTTGAGTTGAAATATTGAAAGCCTATGGGCAAAATATTGAATGATGCAGGAAGCATCAAAATAATATGGAAAAGTACCCAGCATCACTGGCCCCCAAAAGAAGTAGTCAACATTCTACCATTGCAGAAGGTGGCAAGTGAAACATTTCAGCAAGCTTACAAAGATCTGGAAGCATTCACTCATCTATGTCAGGTAATTTGGAGGACAGTAACTTGGCCAAATGACTGGAAAAGATCCACAGTTGTGGATAATTATAATAATGAAAATTCTAGTATTTTGAATGCTATTTTCAATTAATTCTCTTTCTCCTGTTTTTCCCTATAAAATTACTTTTGTGATACTCAAATTCAAATAAAAATTAGATAAGGTCTATTAGAAAGATACATATTTTTATCCATTCTGGAGAACTGGACCCAACAGAATACTCAAATTACAAAATATTATAAAATATAATCTCCCATATAACATACACAGAAACTTTCCCTGGAGGTCACCCAACAATGATTGCAGCAGTACATTGATGGAGAACTGCCAAATTTTCAGGTCTGATTTAGAAGAGGTGATGGAAAAATGCACATCATTGTTGATGTGAGATGGCTTTTGGCTGAAAAGTATACAATACCATAATATATTTATTTGTGTTTCATTAATTATGCCAAGACATCCCACGGTGTGGATCTTAAGAAATGTGTTAAGAATGATCATCAGATAGCCTTGTGAAGAGTGGGGCATTCAGCATACTTAATTGTGCTTATGAGAAAATTGACATGAATCATGAGATAGTGTGTGAACAGCACAGAAGAATGGTTTAAAATCAAGGAAGGTGTGAATCATGGATGTGTCCACTCATCAGGTCTACAAAAACTGTATGCTGAGCAAGTAATCAGAGATGCTGGCTTATATAAAGAAAGCTGCATCAGATTAGGGGATTGCTTACTCACAACCCATAGTTAGCTGACAACACGACCTTGCTTGTTGACAGTGAGAAGGACTTCTAGCACTTTCTGATAAAAAACAAGGACTGCATCATTAATCATGAATTACAAATCAATATCTAGAAAACCAAGATCCTCACAAGTGAACTAAAGGTAGCCTCATAAGAAATGAATAAAAATCGTAAAGGTGTCAATTATTTCATCCAGCTTGGATCCACAGTCAATGCTCAGGGAGCAACAGTCAAGAGATAGAATGACATAGCTTACTGGCTAGTTCTGCTGTACGCAACCTTTTTAAAGTGCTGAAAAGCAAAAATGTAACCCTGATGACTAAGATGCATCTGACTCAATCCATGGTATTTTACTTTTCCTCAAAAGCATGTGATGGTTGGACATTGAATAAAGAAGATTCAAGAATCAGTGCATTCACATCATAGTGCTTGTGAAGTATATTAAAAGTATAATGGACTGGTCGACACTCCAGGTGATCCAAAATCAGTGACAAGGTGAATGTGAGAAGCCTGGTAGGGAACTTTCAAAAATAATGTAAAAGAGAGAAATCCAAATGAAACCCAAATGAAAGCTGAACATGATAGTGGACAAGAGAAAAGTAAAAGGAAATAGAAGAAAGAACTGGTGTATAAAGGGTGTTTATATTTAGAGGTCTAAATACAAGCATGTATACAGTTAAATATATTTATGTGTGATAATGGGGAAATAGATCTACATGCATGTACTCATAGGGTTAGTATTAAAATAGCAGATAGGCATTGGACCTCCACACAAGTTCTTCCTCAATGCAAGAACACTTTGTTCAATTAAATTGGCATTCCCATGACGTTCATCCTCCTGACACAATCGCTGAAGACAAATGTGTGTATAAGCAAATGTGTGAAGAAAGCTGATGATGCCTGGATAGCAAAAGATATCGTGTCTGGGGTCTTAGAGGCTTGAAAGTAAACAAGCCGCCATCTAGTGCAGAAGCAACAAAGCCCACATGGAAGAAACACAACAACCTGTGTGACCATGAGGTGTCAAAGGAATCAGTTATCAGGCATCAGGGAACCAAAATTGTATCATTATAAATGTTGGGGAGGGTACAGATTGGGGACCCAAAGCCCATTGGTAGGTGTAGTGACATCCCCTTACAAAAGGGTGGCCAGGG
>PVJH01033847.1:0-21185 GCA_004026705.1 Nesogale talazaci | reverse complement strand
TTCCTTTTTGAACTCCCTTTTATCTCCCTATCCCCTCTACCCCCTCATCTTTCTCCCCTTACTGTGTTGCATCCAACGTGTACCTCCCTGGGTTTGGTCCTCCCTCCTCCCCTTACCCTACTTCTTGGACCAATTGTTATGGTACAGAAGTTTTCTCTTTTATACTCACCATACTGTTTCTACTTACCTCAGGGGGCTCGTGCAGTATTTCTCCTTTTGTGATTGACTAACTTCGCTTAGCATAATTTCCTCCAGTTCTTCCCATGCAGAGATGTGTTTCATGTGTTCATCCGAGCTTTTGAGTGAGGCATAGTATTCCATTGTGTTTATGTGCCAGAGTTTGCTAATCCATTCATCTACTGATGGAAATTTAGCTTGCTTCCATGTCTTTGCGATTATGAATTGTGCTGCAATAAACATTGGCGTGCATACTGCTGGCTGTGGTTTATTTCTTGCCTCTTCTGGGTATATACCCAATAGTGGTATAGCTGGATCGTAGCAACTTCCTACGGAACTTCCTATGGAAAATGGAACTTCCATTTTCATTAAATATCGCCAGACTGCTTTCGACAGGGGCTGTACATATCTACACGACCACCAACAATGTAGAAGTGTTCCTTTTTCACCACATCCCCTCCAACATTTGTTGCACTCTGATTTTCTGATCTGGGCTAGCCTTAAGGGTGTTAACTGTTCCTATATTTGATTTCTGTAAAGTACCATGCTCCTGAAACACTTCTGCTAAGTTTTTATTATTTAGAGTTTTAATATGAATGTCCTTCGTTCCTTCTACAAAGCAAGTTTGCGTGTCATCTTGAGCCACTCTCCTTGCTGTGCCTGTTGAACCCACCTGATATTTTCTTTCTGGGTTCTGTTTGGGAACAGCTGTGGCTCCGTCATCTGAGTTTGCATTTATAGCGTGCACTCAGTCAGCTCAGTACCTAGCAGTCCCAGTGATGTGTTGTTTCTAATCAATGCTATAGCAATGACATAGAAGGACCACAGGTCATTAGAAAAACTTCCCACCTTAACCTTGCATGTTTTTAAGTCTCCCATACTAAAGGGGATGGGCCCTATTGGGGGTGGAAGATGTGCACTCTTATGACATTTCCATAACTTGGTGCCATTCCCTGTAAGGAACATAATTCAGAATGCAGGATTCCCCCTATCCTTGGAACTAGAGCCAGGCTGATGGCTGCCTGATTGCCTAAGGGAGCCTTTAGTTCTGGTGGGTATAAAAGAGGAGGAAGCTTCTCAGGGAATTTGGCAGGAGTTGGCTTAACTGGTACTGTCAGGGAAAACTTTTTGCTTAGGTCCTGCTCTCTAAGGAGCTTGACGCCTTGCAAATAAGGTCCTTCACTCCATTTGCCCTCTTTTCAGCAAAATAAGTCTAACTGCAAGATGGCTTTGTAACCCAGAGATATACTGGCTGATCAGGCCTCAGAATGTCTGTGTTGATATTCATGGCCAAATCATGTTAGCAGAAGTAAGCCATTTTCTTCCGATTCAGCTTCTCTAATAATAATTCTGTTTGTTTGTTTGCTTGCTTGCTTGCTTGTTCCTCTCCCATGCCTTTCAGTCCTTTAGCAGACATCCCAAATGAATCTGGTCAGGCACAGAGGCATTTTGTTCCATTTTCTTTAAATATGACAAGTAGCAAGAGATGGTTTTGATTCTGAGAAACTAGCATCCCACGGGTAAGACTCTCCTATACACTGTAACTCTTGAAGGCACCTACAAGCATGCCTGGAGATGGCTGTAACCTCCCCAGCAGGGGTTCCTTCTAGATCCTATGGGGGGAGGGGTAACTGAATGCAATTCAGCTAATTTCTGTCGCCTCCCCACCCCTTCTTCACAGCCTGAAACAAAACAAAACTCACTGCCATCAAGTCAGTTCCAACTCACAGAAAGCCTCTAGGATAGGGAGAGCTGCCCCTGAGTTTCCAAAGCTGTAACTTCTTTTGGAAGTACAAATATCCCTCCGCCGGTTTTCTTAAGTGGGTGGTAGGTACCTCAGTTTTTGGCTTCACAGGACAAAGAACTCACAGTGAAGCCTATTTTGTAACCCAAGTGGGATTTTTATGAAGGACAGGGGAAGTTTCGGGTTTTACAATCTTGAAAGGGTACACACTATTTCTGGGAAGCATGCCAGGCCACGCATAAGTTCACATCTGGACACAAGCAACCTTGTGGAACGGTGTACCCATGCATGCAGCACTGGGGCCAGAGAGTCTGTGGCACAAGCGGGGATGGGAGAGTCAGAGGTGCAAGTGAGCAGGGCATGATAGAGTAGTACCAGAGCATTCTTCCTGCCTTTATTCTGACCCACCCCCTAGCTGGGGGAAGGTGAGGTTAAAGGTATTGGTTGATCCCATTGGTTGTATTAAGTCCGTCTGGGTGATGTCATGGACCTTGGCCTAGCTTGGGTCCTAGGTGGGCCTTCCACCTGACTGGGGACTTGAATTTGAGCATACTCAGTGTGGGGGTCTTCATAGGTGTCTGATGGTCACCCGATTTCCTTTCAATCTCCTCTATGGGGGCCTGTTCAGGCATGGAAGGGACACACACACACACACACACACACACACACACACATGCTAGCTACCTAACACTTCCATCTTTCTCCAGAGGAGGAGTGATAGTTTCAAACAGCTGACTTTGCAGTTAGCAGCCAAATGCATGACCACTATGCCACCAGAGCACCTTCTCCATAGCCAGTTGGTCCTTATTAGGGTCAAGTTTGGTCAAGTTGGATGTAAATGATATTTGTATTTGGTGTATGTTTGTAAAGGCATGGCCTTAGCTGTAGAAAAACAATCAGACTTGAGTATCTTCTGTGTCCAAGCATAAGCTAATTCTTGCAAAATTTTAATAAAAGCCAACATTTGTAAAGTACCAAGTCTTCCAGAGTGAGATTTCTTTAAGGCTACTATGACAAAAAAGAAGTTCTCCTGAAGTAGCATGTCTAATTCCTGGCAACACCCCAAATGAACTAAAAAGTGACAAAGGTTTCTAATAGAGTCCCTCAGAGTAATGGCTCTAAAGGTCCCCTGTAATTTATTAAGAAGTTCACAATGCATTTGGCATTCCCCTTCTGGTTGCTTAGTAACCATCCAACAGGGTCAGTAGGGTAACCCATAGACATAAATTGATGAGTACACCATGAAAACCTGTCACGGGAGAAGGGTCAGCAAAGTTCTCTCATCTCCTCTCAGGGATGCATGTCATGGGTCAGAGAATGTGTTACTTGTTTGGTCTTAGGACTTCTCCACATGTCAATAACGGAGCTGGCCTCATCCATATTATGTGCCTCAGAATTCACTGCACCCTGATGGGGAAGGGGTGCAGGCTGACAGTGACCAACTGATTTGATACATGGCCATGTCTTAAACATTTTGGACCACTGGAATTTGGATTCATAAATAATCTAATTTAGTGTCCTAATCTTCAGACTGGAGAGGGACTCTCTCCCTCACAGCCTCATAAACAATGCAGGAAATTCTTCAGGCTGGAGAGGTATTTCTCTCCCTTAGTTTCATAAATAATTCTAGCTTAGAGAGAAAAGAGGAAAAGAGGGAGAGAGAGAGTGAATCAGAAAGAGAAAGTGAGAGATCAAAAGCAAATCATAAAGACAGGTAGCAGAGGAACATTTTAATTCCTCAAGGGCTTGTCTATGGAACTACATGTACTTTGATGAATGACAGCAAAAAATGTTACTGAAGAAGATGTTTTCAATATCCAGGAAGATAAGCTCTCAGATGTGCCGTGCAGCGCTGGATTGTTGTTCACACAGTAATTGGCAAGTTCCACCTGCACGATTTGTAAAAAGACAGAAATGAGCTGTGTTCACACATTCACACACACAAAGCAGCAGAGTTAAGCCAAAGTTGTATGAAATCAGACTGTTTCTTCAAAAGTAATGAAGCAGGTCCTCCTTGAGAGGTGAGGACTCCAAGCTAGAGTGATGCTTCTAGTTTTTAAGTGCCTGGCTAAAGGGCAGTGGGGTGGTCATAGACACTCCGACGGTCAGTGCATCCTTGGCTCTCATGCATAGTGCCTTTCAAAGTTACCGCAACTATGGTTCTCTGTCAGTGTGTTGCAGATTTATCTCAAACTTACAGTTCTGTGTCAAGATATTTCAGGTGTTTACAGGGTCTGACTTGAACCCTGAGACATTCACCAGGTAAGTTCTCACAGGTTCATTGTTCATTCCCTTAGCAGTCACTTATAATTATGGCTGCTATTATAGTAAAGACGACTAAAAGGTGACTTATTTCTTGCAATTGATTAGCAAAAGAATAGAGTAATATTAGAAGACATTTGCTTCTTGAGAACACTTCACCAGGAAACTATTGGCATTCAACTTTTTGCCTAGGGAGGGACAAGCCAGGCAACAACTTTTCCTCCCTTTAGTCTCCTATCAAACAAAGTAACTCAATGCCATGGAACTCACTCAGACTGATAGCGACCCTATACAATAGAATCACATTGCCCTGTGGGTTTCTGAGACTGTAAATCTTGGCAGGAGCAGAAAACCTCAGATTTCTATGTGGCATAACCAATGGGGTTGAACTACTGACCTTGAGGTTAGAAGTCCCAACATTTAACCCACTATGCCACCAGAGTTCTGGAGTTATGTAGAAAGATGAGGCTTTCTATTACCTGAAGAAGTTACAGTCTCGGAAACCCACAAGGGCAGTTCAGCCTTGCTCTGTAGGGCCACTGTGAATCTGAATAGACTCATGGCAGTGAGTTTGGAGTTTCAAAGGAACTTGGTGGTGTATCTTAAAATATTGCAACTGGTGGCTTCATTTTTCTCTTTGGCTATTTCAGTGTAAGATATGCTGAGCATATTCTTTTCTGATTTTCTAATTCTAAGTCCTTGTATATTACATTATATTTTACTTTGTTATCTCAAGCGTCCCTCTGAAATTTTCTGTTCAGCTCTTTGCTTTCATCTTTTTTCCCATTCGCCTTATGTTCTCTCTGATGAAGAGAAATTTGAGAGTCTCTTCTGACATCCATTTTGAACTTCTTTCTTTCCTGCCTTTTTGAGGACCACTTGCTCTCCTCATGTGTGATGTTCTTGGCGTCATCCCACAGCTGAGCAGCTCTTGCACCATTTGCTTCAATGTGTCAAATGTATTTCTTGACGTAGTCTCAAAGTTCAGATGGGATAGTCTCAGGTTGTGTTTTGATTCTGAAAAAATTGTTTTAGTTTTCTTCATCTTTATCCTGAAATTACAGGTGAGCAACTGATGTTAATCTTAAGGCCTAGTGTTAGCTGCTAATATTGAGCTTCTCCACAGTAGCCAATTCTTTCCTCAGGTGTAAGTCAATTTGATTTCTATATATTCCATCTGGAGATTCATGTGTATTGTCTCCATTTGTGTTGTTGAAGAAAGGTATTTCTATGAAGAAGTCTTTGCTCTTGCAAAATTTTACCATGCAATCTTCAGAATACTATCACCACAACCATACTTTCTAATTACTATTCCTTCTTTGTTTCTAATTTTTGCATTCCAATCATCAATAATTATAAATGCAACTTGATCTCATGCTTACTCAATTTCTGACTATTTCTGGTATAATTCTTCAGTTTCTGCATCACTAGTGCTAGTGATTAGTGCATAAATTGGAATAATAATTGTATTGATTGCATTTCATTGTAACTGGATATATATTATCCTATCCTGAAAGTAGCTATCAAGAGATCAAAGGATGCATTGCATTGAATACATCTGCTGTACAACCCTCTTATGTGTTCAAAAGCAAGGATATTACTATGAGTTCTAAGATAGGCCTGACCCAAGCTATGGTATTTTCATTTGCCTCATATTCATTGGAAGGTGGACATTGAGTAAGTAAGACAAAATAAAGATCACAGCCAGCTGAATTGTGATCCTAAAGAAGAATATGAAAGATATGATGATTGCCAAAATAACAAACAAATCTGTCTTGGAAGAAGTTCTGCCAGAATTCTTTTTTGAGGCAAAGATAGTGAGATTTCATCGCACATACTTTGGAAATGTTGTCTCTAGTCCCTGAAGAAGGGCATCATAAAGTTGAACAGCAGTGAAAAAGAGGAAGACCCTGGACAAGATAACCAGTGACACAGTGACTTCAGCAATGGGCTTAAACACAAAAATAATTGTGGGGATGTGCTGGACCAGATGGTATTTCCTTCTGCTATACATCATGTCACTATGAATCAGAACCCAACAGTACTTAACAGTAACTGGTGGTGACTGCGTATGCACTGGACTGCTGTTCTAACTCTCCAGCTGCTCTTAGGGGGAAAGATGATGCTTCCCACTCCCTTATGAATGGGATAGTAGGAGTTTCAGGATTTTTGTTTTAATATTGAAGCTGCTTGTGTTAGTCCGGGTAGACTAGAGGAACAAATTTCATAGACACACATATAGATACAAGGAAAGGGTTTATATACAAAAGGAATGTGACACTAAGAAGGCATGCCAATCCAGTTCAGTCCAAAATCATAAGTCCGATATTAACCCATATGCCCGAAATCAGTCCACAAAGTCTCCTTCCGACTCACGAAGTCACAGGTCAATGGGTGCAGAATTCCGGCGCTGGCAGGGGTCTCCTCATGGCTCCTCACTTCCAGGTCTCAGGGTCCCTCAACAGAATGCCCCTCCAGCTTCAGAGGTCTGGCTCCATCAGGACAAACCCATGTGGTCTCTCCAACGGCTCCTCCAGCTTCTCGGACACTGCCATCTTGTCTTTTCCATGACTTATCACCTCTGAAACTAACTCCCAAGAACTGGGGGTGATAGCGTCTCATCTTCACGAGGGAAATATTGCGAGATTTCCCAGAAGTCTCAGGAGAAAGCCATGCCCACATAGAGGCCTCATTGGCTACTCAATGAGGCTATCTCCAGATTAACAGGCTAGACTCCAACCCTACATTTCAATCATAAAATTAACATAAGCACACTACTTAAAGCTCTTCTAAATATATCTAAGATATCTTTATTTATACTTCTGACATTCAACTTAATGAAATTGAACCTTCAAGTTTCACTTTTCCTGAAGATAAGCCAATTCTGCTAAACAAGCAGTGGGAGCACCTAGAGGCACATAACTGGTTAAAGTAATCATGAAATGTCTATAGATGATGTGCATGTTGGAAAAGCATGGGACAAGTGTCCATACTCCCATGTAGCCTCTGCTTCTGATAGTGTGTACACGCCCCTCCCAACCTCTCCATTATTTTTTCATCTGTTCAATGGGTATAGTCCCTGTAGTTGATTTATTGTGAGGTCTAAGTAAAATAATCAGTGCAAAGTGACCATGGTTTGCTTCTAATGGAAAAATTCTACTTTTATGAACCTCTGATTTAATGCCTACATTGTTGTAACTATTTATCACACTGATTCAGGAATTATTTGAAGATGTATAAGTTTTGGAACTTGAAGGGAATAAAGAAAGTATGCAGTCTGTTAATTAACTACTGTGGATTGAGTCCTAGGCCCTTTGAGGTGATAATATTCCACATCTGGGTTATTCTTTCTTTTTCCTTGATGCTTGTCATGGAGCTATCAGATAGGTTCTACAGCACAACTTGAGCATGTTACCAGCCTACTGAAAACACCAGGTTCAAGACCTTATTCTGTATCGACTGCCTGGGCACAAGGATCTCTCATCTCTAAAAGAAAAATAATAGAAACAGCCTGCCTGTAGTAACTCTGAAGACCAATTTAAGTGATATGCAAAGCTCCAGGTGTGAGAACTAAGTAGATGACCGTGCCGTGCTGAGGAGCTATCAGAAGCTGCTCTGTCTGCCTTTTCTAGGGTACTATACTGTAGCCAAAGTTACTTTACTAAATGTCATCTCTATGGGATTATATAACTTGATACATTCCTCAGAAGCAGACAACTTTTTTAAGCCAGGCCACTATTTAAGTTCCAGACATATAGAATATGGAGAGATTTTTTTCTTTAATAGACACACTGTTTATATTTACAGAACCCATCTCATGAAATGAAATCAACAACAATACATTGTTAAAGCCCTTAAACTTGTATTTCTCTTTCTCTCTTCCCCTTTCTCCCTCTCTCTTCAATATCCCCTCTCTTCCCCTCTTAGTTCCCTCTCTCTTGTTCCACACCACCATCCCTGACTACTTGGTAGTCATCAAAGTCTTGTCATTTGGTGTATAAATTACATTTTTCTTTGTTTTTCCTTATTATAATGGGATGATTAAATATTTATCTTTGTGTGATTAACTAGGCTTGCTAAAAAAATGTATTCTCTGGTTTTTCCATGTCTTTTGGTGTTAATGGGTATTGTCATTGTTTTTTATTGATTCATAATATTCCATTGTATGGATATATCAGAGTTTCTTTATTCATCCTTCTGTAATAGGGGTCTATTAATGTCTTGTCCCCATTTTTTCTATTCTTTATTAAAAGACTTTTATTTGGGACTCTTATGTCCCTTATCACAATCCACACATATTTAGTAGGTCCCAGTTCTTAATTTTGTCTTCTACAGTGTGGATATTTTATAAGATGTTCAGGAATGTGTTTATGTCTTGTACTAGGGTCCTTATGTTTGTCCCTAACTTTTTTATTGATAGTCTTTGTAACTGTGTTTGCAGTTTTAGATCTTTTATCTATGTTGCCTGTATTTTTGTACATGGTGTGAGGTTTGGATCTTGTTTCATTCTTTTGAAGGTAAAGATCCAACTTTTCCAGCACCATTAGTTTAAAAGGTTATCTCTTCTATGCTTGCAGTGTTTTAGTCTTTTTACCAAGGATTAGGTGTCTTTAGATACTTGGTTGCATTACTGGGTTCTCCATTCTAATCCATTGATCTTCTGATCTATCATTGTACCAGAACCAAGCTGTTTGATTATTGCAACTATATTATAGGCTTCAAAGTGTGGGGATAAATGGTCTCCTACTTTGCTTTTATTTTTAATAGTGTTTTACTTATCCTGTGTTTCTTTCCTATTCATATAAAGTTTGTGATTAGTTTTTCCAAATCTGTGAAGAATTATGGTAGGATCTGGGTCAGAACTGCCTTGAATTTGTAAAGTATTTTTGATAATCTTGACATTTTCATAGTTTTAATCCAGCAGTTCTCAACCTGTGGGTCATGCCCCCAAACGACCCTTTCACAGGGGTTGCCTGATTCATAACAGTAGCAAAATTACATTTATGAAGTAGAAACAAAAATAATTTTATGGCTGGGATGTCACCACAACATGAGAAAATGTATTAAAGGGTCATGGTATGAGGAAGGTTGATAACCACTGTTTTAGTCTATCTAGGAGCCTGGTAGTTTGTTTCATTTGGCTTCTTTTGATCTCTTGAAAGAGGGCTTTGTAGTTTTTCTTTTCCTTTTGTTTCCTTGGTAAAGGTTTATTCCTAAATATTTTGTCTTTTGGGTAGTTATCATAAGTGGTATTGTTCTTTTAATATCTTTTTGGTATCATCATCTTTAATATACAACAATGCACTTGATTTCTGTATGTTGTTGATATAGCCTGCTGTGCTGCCCAAACTTTCGATTAGTTTGAACAATTTTTTAAATTGAATCTTTATGTTTACCATCCTAACACAATCACTGAAAACAAAACAGGTGCATAAGCAAATGTGGTGAAGAGGGCAGATGGTGTCCAGCTATTAAAAGATACAGTGTCAGAGTCTTAAAGGCTTGATGTTACACAAGCCATCATTCAGCAGTGAAACAATAAGTCCACATGGAAGAAACATACCTCCAGTGAGATCATGAATAGTTCATAGGGACCAGGTAATAGGCATCAGCAGACACATATCAAACAAAAGCACATTGTTGAGAATAAGGTGGGGAGAGCTGGAGTGGAGATTCAAAGCCCATTTATAAACAGTGAGACAATCTCCCCACAGAGGTCCCACAAGGAGGGGATGAGTCACCAGGGTGCAGTAAAGCATTGGTGAAGCATACTTTATTCCTCTGGTTCCTTGAGGCTTCCTCATGCCCCACTACCATGACCCTGGTGCTTCCCAATTCAGACTAGAACAGAACATGTACACAGATATGGAAAGGGATGGGAGCTCACCACACACAGAATCCAGGTACAGGAGTGGAAATAGTGATACCAGAAGAGTAGGAGGAAGAGGAGAAGAGGAAGGGAGCGAAGGGGAATCAATCACAATGATCGACACATAACCATACACCCCTCTCCAGAGGAAGAACAACAGAAAATGGAAGAGGGAAAGAGTGGTCAGTGTGCAAGATGAAAATAGTAACAATGTACAATCTCTCAGGGGGTTATGGGGTGGGGGGAAGAGCTAATACCAAGGACTCAATAGAGAGTAATGTCTAGAAAAAGATGAGTGCAACATTTATACAAATATGCCTGATTCAATTGATGTATGGATTGTGATGAGTTGTATGAGATCCCAATAAAATGATTTTAAAATAAATACATAAACAAATTGAACCTTTAGGTTTTTCTATAGAGAGAATTATGTCACCTGAAAAAAGAGATTTTTATTTCTTCTGTGCATAGGTGGATACATTTAGCCTATGTTTGATGTCTTATGGCTCTAGTTAAAATGTTCAGGAGTATAATAAATAGAACTGATGATAAAGTGCCTTTTTGAGGAAAGAATGTTTACAAGTTATTTTCATTAAGTGAGATTACGCTACTGGTTTCACATATATGCTTCTTATACTGTTGAGAAATTACTCTTCTATGAATATTTTTATCAGGAAGTAGATATTGAATTTAATCAAGTGCTTTTTTCTGCATTTTTTGATATAATCATATGGTTCTTCTCCTTTATGCTGCTTATGCAGTGAATGACCATATAATGATTGTCTTCCCATCTATTAAACCATCCTTGCATACTTAGTATGAAGCTCACTTGATCATGATGCATTATTTGTTGATGCTTTATAGAATTCTGTTGGCCAGGATTTTATTGAGATTTTTGGTATATATGCTCATTAGAGATACAGCAACTCAAACTCACTGCCATTGACTCAAGGCTGACTCAGCAAATTCCTGTGAGTTTCTGAGACTGTACCTGGTTTGTTTTAAATCATTTTATTGGGGGCTCTTACAACTCTTATTACAGCCAATACATACATGTATTATATGCAAGCCACATTTACACATTTGTCGCCTTCATCATTCTCAAAACATCCTCCTTCTCCTTAAACCCTTGGTATCAGCTCCTCGTATTTTCCCTCCCTCCTCACTCCTCCTTCCTCATGAATCCTTGATAAATTACAAATTATGATTATTTTGTCATATCATACACTGTCCTGTGTGTGCCTTCACCCACTTCCCTGTTGTCTGTTGCCCAAGAGGGAGGTTATATGTAGATCACTACAACTGGTTCCCCCTTTCTACTCCACCTTCACTCCACCCTCCCAGTATCACCACTCTCACTACTGGTCATGGAGGGATGATTTGTCCTGAGTTCCCCATGTTTCTGGCTCCTATCTGTACCAGTGTACATCTCCTGATCTAGCCATATTTGAAAGGTAGAAATGGGATCATGATAGCGGTGGGGAGGAAGCATTTAAGAACTAGAAGAAAGTTGCATATTTCATTGTTGATACACTGTACCTTGACTGGATCATCTCCTCCCCATGATCCTTCCTTCTGTAAGGGGATGTCACTTCACCTACCAATAGGCTTTGGGTCCCTAATCTGTGCTCCCCCTCATTTATAATGATATAATTTTTAGTTCTTTGATGCCTGATACCTGATCTCTTTGGCACCTCATGGGCACACAGGCTGGTGTGTTTCTTCCATGTGGGCTATGTGCTTCTAAGCTAGATGATCACTTGTTTACTTTCAAGCCTTTAGGGCCCCAGATGCTATATCTTTTGATAGCCAGGCACCATCAGCTTTCTTCAACACTCTTGTTTATGCACACATTTGTCTTCAGTGATCATGTTGGGAAGGTGAGTATCATGGAATGCTAATTTAATAGAAAAGTCTTCTTGCCTTGAGGAAGTACTTGAGTGGTCGTCCAATGCCTGTCTGCTGTCTTAATATTAACCCTATAAGTATATGCATGTAGATCTATTTCCCCATATCATATATAAATATTTTTACCTATGCACATGCCTGTATTTAGATCTTATAAGTGCCCTTTGCCTGTTATTTCTTTCCTATATTTCCTTTTACCTTCCTCTGGTCCCACTCTCATGTTCAGCTTATCATTTGGGTTTCAGTAATTTCTCTCTGTTACATTACTCTTGATAAATCCCTATCAGGCCCCTCACACTCACCATGTCACTGATTTTGAATCACTTGTTCTTCCCTTATCCCTGGGTTGGTCAACAACGCCTCCTTTCCCCCACCTCCCCATCGCCCATGTCCCCCCAGAACCATGAGTTCCATTGTTTTCTCCTCCAGACTGTTCATCCAGAACAGTCTAGATGACTTGCAGAAATAATAATATGAACAAAAAAACAAAGGCATTGTAAGGTGAAGCGACCAAGGAAAACAAAATAACAGCAACAACAAAAACCCAAAGTCCAGAAAAAGTATCTACATAAATAAAAATAATAATAAAATAAAAATCTAAAAATATTTCATTTGTTTGTTGACCTCCAGGGGTGTCCCCTGGTTGAGTTCAGTGGGGTGCCACACCCTGGCAGAACTCCATGCTCTGCTCCCCCCGCTGCTCTGATGCACACCCTTAGTGTTTTGTCTTGGTGTGGGGGGTCAGCACGGGTACAATCCTGACTCTGCATCTCCACTGTGGTCCCTGTAGGACCTTGGGTCAGCAAGGGATGTCGTGTTTCATAGTGGGGCCAGTCATATTGTCCTCTCTGTGCATTGGCTGTCCTGAATGGGGATATTGACCTCAAGGCTCAGTGGGCCAGCATGTACTCTACTCCCCCTTCGTTTGTTCTCACGTGCTCTGATCAGGCATGTCCCTCTCCCCAAGCTGCAGCTTCAATGCTATCCTCCAAAGCAAACTTCCCTGGGGGTAGAGACAGCTGTCTACATAGTTGGGACTGGGGTTGGACCCTCAGACCCCTCCACTGGTTCCCTCACGCTGCATTCACTTCCCAGAACACCGGATTTAAGTTTGGTTCCTCTTTCCCTGTGGTGGTATATACAATACGCTCCCCATGCGTGGGTTAGTGCCCCGTTAGAGGGGGACTGTAACTGTTTATAGGAGTAGAAAACCCAGTCTCTGTGCCGTGGAGCTGCTGGTGTTTGCAAACTGCTGATCACGCATATCGCAGCCCAACCCTTACCACTACACCAGGAAGGCTCCTTCTTTAGAGATGTCGTTCTGGAAGTCTCAATTCTGCTGTTGTCTTTTCCACTTTTAGGCCTGAGAGTTCCATTTGCTTTAGAAAAGGAGTTTGGGAATATACTAACTACTTATATATTGTGTAATAGCTGATACAAAGTTAGCATTAAGCCTTCTCTAAATGTTTGACTGAATTCCCCAGTGAAACCACCAAGAATCACACTTTTTGGTGTTGGTTTTGGTTTTTGTTTGTTTAGAAGCTAGTTCTGTTTCTTCTTTTGTTATAGGCTTGTTGAGACATTGTACATCATTCTGTGGTAATTTAGGTAAATAATGCATCTAAAAATTCATCCATTTCCTCTAGGTTTCAAATTTGTGGGAGTACAATTTTTCACAATATCATGTGAGTAATTTTCATCTCATGTGTCGCCTATAGCAATATAGTCCATTTCACTTCTTCTATGTAGATTTTTCTCATCATTTTCCATTGTTAGATTTTCCAATGATTTATCAATTTTGTTAATTTCTCCAAAACCACAACTTCTTTCTTAAAAAAACACAACTTCTTGTCTAATTTTTTGACTATAGCTTTTTTATTTTCTAACTCATTTATTTTTGCTCTAATTTTTATTATTTCTTTTCTTCTTATCTGATGGTTTGCTTTGCTGCACTTTTTTCAATTGCTGTGGTTGATGTGTTGGGGTGTTTATTTAACTACTTTCTGCCTTATTGTTGTGTGCAGTTATGGCTATCAACTTCCCTCTGAGGGCTGCTTTTGCTGTGTCTCAAAGGTTTTGATATAGTGTATATTTATTTTCATTTGTTTCAAGGATTGTGTTCTTTGTTTCTTCAATTACCTAGTGGTTCTCAAATGATTAATTTAAATTTTTCCATATATTTGATTTGGGGGGGGTGATGGTTCTATAGTTGATTTCTAAGTTTATGGCATTGTGATCTGAAAAGATGCTTTGTATAACTCAGTGCTATACAATTTATTGATCCTTGCTTTATGACCTAAAATATGATCTACTCTAGAATAGCTATCAGATATATATATATATTTGTGTGTATGTGTGCATATATATATATGAGAAACAAATCCAGGGAGACTCATATGTGTATAAGAGCTTTATATACAAGAGCAATTGAAGATTGAGAAAACAGCCCAGCCTAATCCAGATCAATTCCATAAGTCCAATATTAGCCCATATGTCTGGTACCAATCTATAAAGTCCTCTTCAGACTCATGAAACTCACGAAACATGCAGTGATGCCAAATGCAGGAAGATCAGAGGCCAGTGGATGAATCCCTTGGTATTGTAAGCATCTCAGCACTGCAGTAGTCTCCAAGTGGTTTCTTCAGCTCCTCTCCAGACTCTCTCCAGGTGTCTTCTCCACAGAGCCATCTTGTGGAGAATGAGCAGAGAAAGAGAATGAGTCTTCCACCTCCAAGGAGGAAATACAGGAGTTCCCAGAATCCTCAGGAGAAGGCCATGCCTTCAGGAGAGACCTCATTGGAGTCTAACCTAGTTGACAGGTTAGACTCCATCCTTACAGTCCTAATCCTTACTTAATCCTCAAATTAACACCAGAAAATGTAACTTATATATATAATATATATATGAACAAGTTGATTCATTATGTTATTTAATTTTTCTGCATCTCTGTTGATTTTCTTTCTAGTTGATCGATCTTTAATTGAAAGTGATATATTGAAGTCTCCTATTATTATCTTATTATAATCCATTTGTCTCTTCATTTCTGTAAGAATTTGATTAGTGTATTTTGATGATCTTTCATCTGGTGAATACATATTAATTGTGCTTATGATTTCTTGTTCAATTAAGGCTTTAATAATTTTATAGACACTTTCCTTGACTCATGTTAGGCGATTGATTTTGATGTCTGTATTTTCTGAGATTATTATTGCTACTCCAGCTTTCTTTTGATGGCTATTAGCTAGATGTATTTTTTCCATCGTTTGAATTTTAGTCTATGTTTATCTTCATATCGAAGATATGTTTTCATATTTTCATATAGCAGCATATTAAAGGTTCGTTTTTAAATCTATTTTGTTAGTCTTTGTTCTTTTACTGAGAACTTCATTCTTTTTATGAGCAGTGGTGTTATTGATATGTAAGATTTTTTTGGTGCCATTCGTTGTATTTTTTGTGTTGTTACTAGTTTCAGTTTTCACGATGAATTTTGTGTGTGCTGTGTTCCTTTTGTGTGCTGGTTGGCTTGTCTATTCTCTCTCTGCTTATTTATTTTTATCTTATTGTCTGTCTTGTTTATATGTTTTCTTTTATTTGTTTGTTAAAGTTTTAGCTTTTTCTCTGTAGGTTGCTTGCTTGTTTGTTTGTTTTTGGCCTGCTTTTTGATTTCAAAACATTTTGTTGCATTTTATGACCAGTTTGATATAATTTCCTTCTGAGTGTTTCTTTTCTGCTCTGTTCCCACCGCTCTAATTTATTTGTTTATTTTTATCTTCAGTGCAAAATGCTGTCTATGATTCCTTAGTTTAATTGGGTTAGTTCCCTGTAATTTTAAGTATTGCTTAAATAGAATGGCTTCCCCATAACAATATCTCTTCTAATATTTTTAGATTGTCTTCTGTTGTTATAGATTTCATGTCCATAGACTCCTTTCTAATTTTTTTGGTAAAGGTAGTAGTGTTTTTATAGAATCCTTTAGTTTTTCTATATTTGTATATGTTTTTAATTCTCACTCATAATTTTGCTGGATATAGGATTCTTGGCTGACATTTTTTTCTTTCAGAAATTTTGTCAGAGGGCTGAGCCCTGGTGGCATAGTGATTGTGTGTCGGACTGTGGCCCACAAGGTTGGCAGTTCAAATCCAGCAGCAGCTATCCAGGAGCAAGGCTGGGCCTCCCACTCCCACCAGGGGGCAGTGATGCCCACAAAAACAAACAGACAAACAGAAATGTTGTCAGAATGCTCCTTCAAGATATTCCTGAGTTGTTGAAATATGACTTTTATTACATCTCTATATATCTATTTTTCCCACCAGTCTCTTAAAGCAACTGGAGACCATCATTGTATTCTCCCCCATGGGAGGATCTGTAGACCTCTCCTCCTTCAAGAGCTCCTTCAGGGTCATATCTCTCAGTGTTTAAATTATTTGTGTTGTTTTCTCCTATTTCCACAAGTGTGGAGAGATCTGTTGTTGTTGTTGTTGTTGTTGTTGTTGTTGTTGTTAGCTAGTTAATTTGGGTTAATTTTTTTAATATTTGACTCTGAATACAGGTCTGCCTCCACACATCCATCGAAGAAACTGGATAGCCAAGGGTGGTCAGACAATTAAGCAATAGCAAGAGCCAAAGTCAGCAAGCAATTACATAGGCTGTCCATCAAAGGCCTGGTTTTGAGATTGACCCCCAAGTCACCCGTGAGTGCCTCAAAATTACTGGTCAAACTACTATGCTGAGGGAGGGAAGTGACTAGGATAACATTCACCAAACCTATGCCCATCAGGGCCTGTATATCCATGTTGGCCTACTATTTGCAGTGGCTTGTCGGAAGGCATGTTGAGTCCTGGGCCTGAGGAGAAATGCTCACAAACTACTAAGCACACCTTCTTCCCTATCATGTGCCCTCTTGATTCTCACCTCCTTGGAGATGGTCAGTCCTCCCAAGGCTCCAGGGAAACTTTGTCACTTTGCCCAAGATTCCCAGCCAGGCACTGGAAGCCAGTACACTGTAATCCCAAATTTATCCAACCCAGCTAGATGCAATAAGCAAATCAGTACCCTGCAAGTCCTGGGGTGTGGAGGCCCATGTATCCTCCCATCCAAGTACTCACTCAATCTCTTCTCAAATATGCTGGTGGGGAGTGGGGGGGTTGGCAAGAGGGGTTGACATTCCCTCACCACTGTGGTCCAGAGAGACTGGCACATTGCCGTGTCCTGCCAGGGTGAAACAGCATCCATGGCTTTTTTTTTTTTCTAGAGTTCTTTTTGTCAGTTTCTTTCTGTGGTGCTGTCAGCAGTTGTTTACTTGTCTTGATCAGGGGTCTGGAACCCAGGCTGCTACAATGTTAACACAAATTCAAAAGTTTTTCTTGAGAGAGGGATTAGGAACTGATCTGACTATATGGGCTTTCTGGTTCCCCAACACATACTAAGTTTTAACTCTCCTACAGTTATTCTGAAACCTAAGTTACTTTGAAACATCTGTACATGGCTCTGCTAGGGTGTGTATTCTAAAATAAAAAGTGGCTATCTTCTTTGTATTCAGATTTTTTATGTGACACCATTAAGACAGCTTGCATTGCTGTCAGTCTCCTCACTGATTGACCTTTCTAAAATTGTTTTCTCTCTAACTTAAGAGTTTGTGAATCACCTCTTCTGTGACAGGGTGTCAGCCATGATCAGTAGTGACAAGTGAAGAAACCTGCCTGCTGCTGCCCACGTGAGACTGTATTCACATCCCTTTTCCATCTGTCTTTCACCCATACAGGCAAACTTTGAAATGCAAGCAGGCTTCTCCCCCTTCCTCCATGCTTTATCCCCCCCTCAGTGGCAAACCTTTACAAAGTCCAGATCCACCCTCCCATTCTGTGTTCTGCCTGCCAGTCATTGACAGGCATGAAAGCTCAGTAAGCAGTGGGTGACCAGACTGATGGCATTGTTAAAGAGAAAGGTGAGTTAACAGAAAGGAACTCTGTTGAAGAAAAATGTGGCAGTCTAGTTCTCTAAAACTTGCAGCTCTGGAAACCCTAGGAGGTAGTTCTACTTTGTCCTCTTGTATTGTGAGTTACAGTGTGGTAACAACGGGATTTTGCTTTGCTTTTCATTTAATTTTCGAAGTCTATTTCTATCTCCACAAAACTTCTTTTCTGTTTTCTGATTATAAATATCTGTATAATTATTTTTAAGACTGCGATAAGCCTGACTCAAGCCATGGTGGTTTTGGTCACCTTATATGCATATGAAATTGGACAGTAATAGGAAAGCCTGGAGAACAATGGATGCATTTGAATTATGGTGTTAGTGAAGAATATTGAAATTACCACAGACTGCTGGTCGTATTGTGTGTTACACATTGTACTGCTAAACCACTGGTTTGAACTCACCAGTAGCTCCATTACAGAAAGATCAATGGAGCTGTACAGATTGAAGTTCTCACAAACCTAAGGGGCCAGTTCTAATCTGCTTGATAGTCACTATAAATCAGAATCAACTCGATGGCACTGGATTTTGACAGTGAGCCAGAAGAATAAAGCAAGCTATCTTTGAAGAAGTAAGGACAGAGCACTCCCTTGAAATGAGACTTCTCACATACGTTGGACATATTATCAAAAGGGACTGGACCCTAGAAAAGGACATCATGCTTGGTAGAGTAGAGAATTGACTTCATGGTTTGGATGTGAGGGGGTGCAGGATAGAATAGTGTTTTGTTTTATTGTGAATAAGGTCACAATGAGTCAGACCTGATTTGATGGCACCAAACAACATTTTGAAACAGCATTCAAATTTTGCTGCTATTGTTGCAGTAGCTGTAATTTCAGTTTTGAACAACTGAGTTTTAGGATCTATGAAGAGAGGCTGCACTTTGGTCCAGATACATTGCCCTCATGTAGTCATTGGCGAACTAACCGTCACCTGGAGCTGGCATCAGTAGGCTGAAGGCTGTTTCCTTGGCAGCCTCTTGGCAGCTCATGTAGACTACACAGCCAAGGTTGCATGCTCAGCCTAGTAGGGGGCCATGGAGCTGTAATTCTAAATGACCAGACTCACATATCAGAGGGGATCAGCAGGAGGGAGCAGGTGCTAAGGATCTGGCCTCACTGAGCCTTGAGGGAAGGAAAGGAGGAGCCTGGAGCACTGGAAGAAGAGTGAATACAGAGAACACTTCAGGAGAAGAAAAAAAGAGGAAACAGAAGATGTTCTCATCCAAGAAAGGCTCCCTTTCTGCTCTTCCCCACCAGAGACAGCTTCTCTTTCAAGCCCTGGCATCCCAGAGAAGAATTTTCCCCTACCCCCACCTCTAGCTGTAGCCCTGATAGGTGTTTGACCTTAAGATATTCAGATCACCTTTCATTCAGTCCAGCAGTCACCACCTCCTGGTAACTAATGGACAAAGTAACTCCTGCTGGAGTATTAAGGCTCAGTTTCTAGAAAAGCAAACCTGTTGTCCAGATAATCTCTGAGAGCTCTAAAGACCCTCTGCTGCTGCTGGCTTTCTTTGATGGAGATCCATTCGGAGGGAACCACCTCTAGAGTTCTGATCCTGCTATTGCCACATTGCAGTTTGAACAAGGTTCTTATGTCTCCCTTGGGATGTGAGTGAACGAGCTGTAGCCTGAGGCCCCTCTTGGCTGTGAGCTGGCTAGCAGAAATTACACATGAGAAAGCAGGGTTTCTAACGCTGCTCCTCCAAAGTCCCTGACGCTCGAGGATGCCTTGAGTTAGCTTGTAAACAAAGACCAATGGCAAGCCACGGATGCAGAAATGGACCCAAAGCAAGCAGGGTGTGGTGCTAGTGCTGTGTGCAGTGTGGGCCATGGAGTGGGAGGTGGGGGGCTTGAAAGGGGGCCCTGTAAATTAGGGTTTTCTACCAAGGCGAAGAAACAGATTCTTTTGGTCATTGTAAGCATATTCTCTGGGATGGATTGAAGCCCTCACAGCTGTGAATATGACTCAGCACTGAAAATTATCCCCAGGAGAAGAAAACTACAAATGCAGAGAATGCAGCAAAGTCAGAGGCATTTCCTTTGCCCAATATATGCTATGTCAGCTAGAAAGAGCTTTCTTTTTCTTTCTTTTTTCTTTTTTTCTTTGCGGGCGGTGGGGGGGGGGGCAGGCATCACTGCCTCTGGTGGAAGTGGGCGCTACCCAGCACTGCTCCTGAAAGCCGCCGCTGGATTTGAACCGCCAAGCCCGCAGGCCGCAGTCCCACACTCAACCACTTACACCACCGGGACTCAGCCCCAGAACTTTCTTTTTCTAATTCTCCTATTTGTGGTAACCATCAAGCAGCATCTCAGGGACCTATGTTCCCTAGACCACTTCAGAAGTCACAGTGCAGTCCCGAATTCAGTAGCTTTCTGAGTATCCCTGGTTGAGAACACCTAGGGGTCAAGAGTTAAGCCCGTAAAAGCTCCTGTTAGTCAAGGAGAGGTAGGATTTGGCGTAGTCATCAGTCCTGTTCCCTTGCTGGGATAATTCTAAGGAATTCCTTACAGTTTTCAGTAGGTGCTTATCAGGATCAAGGCCCTCATTTTCCACAGTGATAATCTGCTCAATGACCATTTCTTTTTTTTTTTTAATTTCAATTTTGTCTTTTTATTTATTTTTTTTAATTAAAAGCGTTTTATTGGGGGTTCATACATCGTTTTTCACAATACATAAATAAACTGTGCCAAGCATCTTCACATGTTCATTGCTGTCATCATTCTCCAAACATCCGCCTTTCCCCTGGAGCCCTTGGTATCGGCTTTTCCATCCTTTCCCCTCTTCCCCTGCTCTCTCCTCCCCACCAACCCTCAATACTTTAAAATTATTATAGTTCTGTCATATCTTACACTGCCTGACCTCTCCCCCAACCCACTCCTTTGTTGCCCATCCTTCAAATAGGAGCTTATGTGTATATCCTTGCAGTTGGTTCCATCTCTCTACCCCACCTTCTCTCCACCCATCCAGCAGCTCCAATCACATCACTGGCCTGAAGGAGCTCATCCGTCCTGGTTTTCCCATTTCTCCAGTTCCACTCTCTACCAGTGTACCTTCTCCAGTCCATCTGGACTTTTAAGGTAGAGTTGGGACCATGATGTTTGGGGGGAGGAAGGCTTCAGGAATTAGAGGAAAGTTGTGTGCATCATCACTGCCCGGCTGCCCCCTGACTGGTCTGTCTCCTCCCCATGACTCCCCTGTAAAGGGGTGACCAATTACTCACCAGTGGGCCTTAGGTCCCCACCCTGC
>PVJH01033846.1:0-21216 GCA_004026705.1 Nesogale talazaci | reverse complement strand
TGGAATGCCAACCGTGGGGTAGGCAGTTCGAAACCACCAACCACTCCCACTTGATCACTGAGATGGACCCAGGAGAGTCCAAAGGGAGCCTGGTCAATGGGGGTCACATCTAGGGCTTCAGGGGGTGCCTGAGGGGTCGGACGTGGCATCTCATTGCCCTGGAGCTGCAGAGGGTGAGGGAGCCTCGGTCTGAGTAGCCCCGGGGCCCAAGGGCAGCCAGGCCTACAGCTGCAGAACCCGAGCCCTGGCTCCTCTTCGGAGCCCATGGCGGCTTTGCTCTCGGGGGCCAGGGACCCCCAGCCCAGGGGCACAGGCTGTGGTTACGTGCCCTCAGATCGGTTCTGACCCACAGCAGCCCCATGCACGGAACAAAGCACTGGCCGGGCCCAGGTCATCCTCACAGTCCTTCCTGGCCTTGAGCCCCCGGATCAGCCCCAGCCTTCCCTTCCCCTCCCTCTGCTGCCCCACCCCATCCCCAAAGCTGACATCCTTCTACCGGGGGGGGGGGGGGGCTGGCCTCTCCCAACAGCACAGCCAAAGTGTGTAGGGCGAAGCCTCGCCCTTCTGGCCTCTAAGGAGCGCTCTGGCCATGCTTTTTGCAAGACAGATTGGTTCGTCCTCTGGGTGGTCCAAGGTGTTTTCAATATTCTTCTCCTGCCCTTCTTGGGTCTTCCTTATCCAAAATCCCACTCTCAGGCCTCTCAGGCCCGCAAAACCATCACATGCAGCTAACATCATCACACGCATCACCAACGAGAAGCAGTTCCAGCCATGACATTACACCAAAAAAAATAAATAAATAAAAGAACCCACACTCATGGCGGTCAAGTCCATTCCAAGGCAGAGGGCCCCTAGGTCAAGGAAGAACGGCCCCAGGCATTTCTGAGACTGTAACTGTTACGAGAGCAGACAGCGTTGTCTTTCTCCCACAGAGCAGCTGGTGGTTTTGAACCGCTGACCTTGCGGTGATCGGCCCGACCTGTACCCACTAAGCTAGCAAGGCTCACCGTCACAGCCCCCCAGTCTACACAAACTGCCATGAGTCGAGGGCGACGCGCAGAGGGCCGGCAGGGCAGGGTCGAGCTGCCCCTGAGAGTCTCCAAGAGGAGGAAGCCCTGTCTCTCTCTCTGAGGAGCGGCTGGTGATTTCAACCTGCCTTGCACCGGGAGCAGCCCAGCGCGTAACCGGCATGCTGCAGGACTCCCGCGCCGACACATCTGGGATGAGTTCATGCCATGTGTGGCCCGTCTGGCTCTCCCACGGGGTTAGGCACAGCCAAACGGCCCTCGGCAGCCTGGGTTGGCTACAATGAGCGGGGTGTCCGATCACTTGCCACTGGGGGTTCTAGCTCATGTACCGGTAAACTGCTGAGTCCGAAGAGTCGATTCTGCCCCTCGCAGCCATTTAAAAGTGACTTGCACTATCTGCACGTACACACGCACACAAATAAAATCATTGCTATCTGAATAATATCCTGGTGGTTGTTATACAGTCAGTTGCCAATTTGGAGACTTTATGCGTGAAGGGGCTTGAAGGTAAACAAGCGGCCAGCTAGTGCAGAAGCAGCAAAGCCCACGGGGAAGAAGCGCACCAGCCGGTGACGATGAGGGGTGCAAGGGAGCAGGTGTCAGGCATCAAAGAACAGGAAGCAAGGTCCATTTGTGGGCGCCCCCCTTACAGTAAACTGGCCAGGTTTTAAGCAGAGCACCATTGAATGGGGGCGGGCGGGGGGGCGGGCAGGAGGTTTTTGATTAAAATTTTGGTCTATAAGGAGCAACAAAAATGTTCACAGAACGCAAAAATAGCATTGTATTCTATTTATTTTAATTTTAAAACACCGCGGGACGTCATTAAACTGTTAAAAAGTGGGATGTCTGGCCACTTTACTTAAGCGGAAAATCAGATATTTGGAGAACCCCCACAAGACTTTGGAGTGGGTGAGATGTGGGGAGGAGAGCTGCAGAAAGTGGGGTGCCACAGTCATGTTGGGGCGTGGGGGCTGGGAGCATGTCCTTAATCAGTCTGTGGGTGGGGGTGGAAGGGTGCTCATGGATGCTGTTTTTGTTTGTACTTTTTATGACGAATTCGGTAGGGGGTGACATCTGAGATCACGTTTTCTGTATTCGACAATCGTCACACCTTCCACTGATTGGCCCTACAGCCCCCACCCCCCATACCTTTTATCCCTCCTTCCTCCTGTATGGCACTATCTTTCCCTGCACCACAGGTAACACCTGTCTGTTGTTGTCAGGTGCCAGTGATCTTGTACACAAGGGACCACGGCGCGGTCCTGGGCCTCCCTCCCGACAGGTGATACACCTGAGCCCACAGGTGCCGCCACCAGGTCCGTCAGTTTGGTCGGACCGACGAGGGCCTTCCTCTCTTCCTCTACTAGACACGATGTCCTTCTCCAGAGACTGGTCTCTCCTGACAACATGCCCAATGTAGGGAAGACAGAATCTGGCCACCCTTGCCTCTAAGGAGCCCCATGGGGCTCCTCTAAGGGCTAGTATAGATGTAGTATAGGTCAGTCTGTCCTTCCAGCTGTCCAGGACACTTTCCATGTTCTTCTCCAGCACCTCAATGCACACAGATCGGTTCCCCTATGGTTTTCCTGACTCCACGTCCGACTCTCTGCATAGTGTTGAAGCACTTCCAAATATTGAAACATTTGCCCACCTTTAGCCTATAAGTTCCTATTCCTTATCTTCCCCCGGTCCCCCTGGTAACCATCAAAACCTGTTTCTTTTGGTGTGAAAATCGTTTCTTGATTATTTCTCTCTTATTAAGAGTTGTCTCAAACACTATTCTCCCTTAGGAGTTTGACTGACCCAGGAATAAAATTGGCCACATCTGTGGAAAGAGATGATGGAGAAGCTCGGCTAGCCGCGTCTAAAACCCGGGCAGCGGCTGACTGGGCCACAACGGCTCAAAGGGAGGGTCAGGTTGAAGCTGAAGAGAATGAAGATATCCACAAGAGCCACCACCTGACCTCGAGTCTGTCCCACCTGAGTTTGGAGACCCCCTGGAGAACGGACGTGGCTCCTGGAGCTAACTGAAGACAGAAGACCTGACTGGCTGTGGAGCAGCATCAAGATTATCCTTCACGAAGGAAGCAGAAGGCCGATGAAACGACAGAAAAGACCAGTGTGGATGTCAGGAGAGACTCCGCAACTTGCTCTGGAGCAGACTGCAGCTCCAGCAAACGGAAGAAATGAGGAAATAAGTGAACCGGATGGAACACGTCAAAGGTGAGCCTAAGCAGACAGAGTATTGTCATGAGATGCGCAGAGGCCTGGAATTGGAAACCCGAAGACGAAGACTATGCTCGGCCAGATCAAGCTGAAAGAACCGGAGAAGAAAACCCAAGCCTCAAGAGTTGCAATCCTGAAATAGTCTATGGGCAAAATATTAAAGGATACAGTAAGCAGCGAAAGAAGATGGGGGTGGGGTGGGGTACACACAGTCACCGTGCCAAACAGAGACGGTAAGCGTTCCATCATTTCAAGTCGTAGTCTTCGAGCCAACGGTGCAGAAGGAAGAGGTCCAAGCTAGGCTGAAGCCATTGGCAAAAATTAAGGCTCCAGAAATTGACCGCGTGCCCAGGGAAACATTCCGACAAGCTGATGCAGCACTGGCAGCTTCATTTGTCTCTGCCAAGGAATTTGGAAGACATCCACCCTTGCACCCCTTCCGAAGAAAGGTGACCCAACAGAATGCAGAAGTTATGCACAAGATCATGAACACCACATGAGAGTAGAGTTTTGATGAAGGTCCTTTAACAAGGGTTGCCTCGAGACAGGGACGCGGAGCGGGGAGAAACCCAAAGCAAGATTCAGAAGAGGAAGTGGAACAAAGGGCATCACTGTTGATGTCAGATGGATGTGGGCCGGGGGCAGAGGCTACCGGAAAGATGCTCAGGTGTGTGTGATGGACGGCACAGAAGCCGTCGTCTATGTGGGGCACAGCCAACTCCGGGTCGCCGTGAGACGAGTGGGGCCTCCAGAACGCTCGATGGCACTTGTGAGGACCTTGGACATGACCCGAAAGGAAAGTTGTTCAAACAGCAGAGGGAAATATTGGGAGGTTTAAAAATGAGGAAAAGAACCCCTTACTTAGTCAACCTGCATGCTGAGCAATCCTCTGAGAGACTGGATATACGAAGAAGAATGTGGCATCAGGATTGGAGGACGACTCCTTAACACATTGGGGGCAGACCCCAAGTTTATCCGGTCTTTAATGGGTTAACTTGCAGATGGGCTTTGGATCTCCACTGCTTTCCCAGGCCCTTCACCTTGATTTGGTTGCTTGATTTTTAACTTCTTGATTTTAAAATACCTGGTCTCTAATGTGCTGACAAAGAGCCTGCCTCGTGTGGGCGACCCAAGCTTGCTCGCTGACGGTGAGAGGGACTTGAAGTACTCGGGATGAAGACCAAAGACTGCAGCCCCCTGTAGAGATTACAACTCAGTGTCAAAGAAAACAGACACCCTCACCCCTGGACCGGTAGGCAACACCATGCTAAATGGAGAAAAGGTTGAAATTGTCGAGGATTTCTTGTGAACCGTGGCAACAGCTGTCAAGAGATAAGATGAAGCGTTGCATTGGGCAAGTCCACTCCAGGGACTTGGGCCTCTGTAGGGAGCTGGAAAGCAAAGATGCCGATGTGAGGGCTAACGGACATCTGACCCAAACGAAAGGATTTTCAGTCAACCGCCTCAGAAGCATCAGATGCAAACCACTGTCGGCAGAAGCCAGGCCTGGGGGTTCCTCAGAGGCGAGGGTGGGAAGACTTCATCTCAGTGTGAAGACACACGGGGGCCATATGTCAGGAGAGAGCAGGCCCAGGGGCAATGAGAAAGAGGAAGGCCCTTGGGGGATGGACGGACACTGTGGCCGCCACAATGGGCTCAGGCGCAGGGCGAGTGTGAGGCTGGCGCGGGACGGGACTGCTTCCTTCTGTTGTGCGGGGTCACTGTGGGTGGGAACCGACCTGGGGGCACGAGCACCCCTGCATGTAAGAGCGGGGAGCTGGCAGGACACAGACGGATCTGGCTTGGGAAGCATGGAGTCTGGATGCTCCTTAGAAGTGAGGCTCGGGGAGACCTCGTCTCACGGACTTCAGGAGTGTTGTCAGGAGCAGCCATGACCCAGCCAGCCAGCTGGGTCGCATCGAAGACCTTCAAGGGAGAGGAGACCCCAGATGCGATGGGTGTAGGCACAGGGGCTGTCCGGCAGGCACGCACCCCACAACTGTCAGGATGGGGCCAGGGCAAGGCGGGGCTTCCTTCTGCAGAGCATGGGGTGGGTCCCTGTGATGGGAGCCACCTGACAGCAACCGCATCACTCAGTCAGGAGCACCCCTGCCCCTCTGACTTACGCAGGGTCCACAGATTCATCCTCTGGCAACACTTGGAGGTGGGGGGGGGAGCATCGTTGTGGTTGTGAGTGCCGTCCAGTCCGCCCGGTGCACCACAGTACAAAACACCACCCGCTCCTGCGCCATTCCCACTGCTGTCCCTGTCCTGAGTCTGAGCTCGCCAGGACCCCCACGGGGTCGGTCCAGCAGCCCCCGGAGTCAAGAGTCGCCAAGGTCACAACAGGTGCTTCTCCCCCGGGAGAGGGCAGGCAGGTGGCAGCGATAAGTGCCTGCTCTTGGAAGGAGGGACCTGCGAGCAGCTTTCCAAGCTGGGCGGTTCTGTCCGCAATGGCCTTTGCTGGGCGAGTTGGCCTCCTGCGCTCCTCACTTAGCATTTCTCAATGTTCTTAAAAACCTCATTTCTATAAAAGTGCAGCCACTCATCAATTCCAGAAAAGAGCGGGGAACCCAGGCAGCAGGGGCCTGGAACCTGCCCATTTCCTCCCAGGCCAAGAGTGGGAGGACAGAATTGCCTGTCTCAGCAGAGGAGGGGGCAGGCAGGAGGGAGGGGACTGCCCGCATCTGCCAACTCCATTTCTTTAATCTCACAAATGGGTTCTGAACATCAAGAAGTTGCCAAGAGGGGACTTCCTCTGGGCCCCACCTCCCCTCAGATCCCCTTGTCGCTCCATTCTGGGGCTGCAGCAGGTGGGACCCAGGGTCCCTAATACTCCCTAATGCCTCTGTAGAGACAAACCACCCCTGGTCTGTCGGATCTGAGGCGGCCTTGCAGGGGAGTGATGGCTGCCCCATGGGGGGTTGGGGGAGGGCGCAGGCCCATCCACCCACCTACCAGCAAGAGTCTTTCTCTGCAGCCAAAGATGCCATTCACATGCTGGAAATTAGCTTTGGGGGTGGCAGGGAAGGGGGGCTTCACATTGGTGTCCTAAAATCAGATTTATGAGCCTCGAGGAGCTTGCTCAGGTACAAGGTTTGCGCCTGGTTTGTGTGTGAAAGGACCAGCTAAGTATTAACTCGCCGGTGTCGGGTGCCTCCCACAGTCCTCAGCACCAAACAGCATGCTCTCCTAAGGTGCAGCTCCAGCACCTCAGTGGGGTCCCACACTGAGCCCCGGGAACCTGCCACTGTCATGCACAGCAACAGAAACACCGTCCCATCCTGCACCAGCCTTCCAGGGACCCTGAGCCAGAGTCCAGCCATTGCATCTCGTTGTTCACCGCCCCTCCATTCTACCAGACAGGATGTCCTTTTCCAGGGACGGTCTCTCCTGACAATGTGCCCAAAGTATGCATGTCAGGCAAAGTCTTGCCGTCCTGGCCTCTAAGGAGCAGTCTGCCTGCACTTCTTCCCATATCGGTGTGTCCTTTGTGCCGTGCATGGTACATGCGGTATGCTTCAAATGCATCGATTCTTCCCCGGTCTTCCTGATCCAATGTCCAGCTGTCAGATGCACAGGAGGTGATGGAAAGAACCGCGGCTGGGGTCAGGCCCCCCTCCATCCTCAGAGGCACAGTGTTGCTCTTCCACACTCGACATGTCCGTGTGGCAGAGTGACCCAACTATCTCTCAACCGCTACCTGCGTGAGCCCGGATGGGGTCCTCAGTGACAACGGCCTTGTCTGCGTGCAGCCTGAAGTGACCTACTGGCCCATTGGGTGGGCTAGGGTCACAATCCACACTGACGGCTGCCGTCCTGAATCCAGAAATTTCTATGAAACCCATCTTGCTACCACCAGCGTCGAAGCTGACTCGTCGGGGACCCCGGTGGGTTTCTGAGACGGCAATTATTTACAGGCTGAGGAAGAGAAGAAAGCCCCATCTTTTCCCAGCGGGAACTGCCCCCCGGGCATGCCACCAGGGCTTCTTCAGAAACACACACACCGTGCATGCATCTGCACCAGTATCCTACGTCGATGAACACAAACTCCAGTGTGCCAGGGCTGCTGAAAGGGTGAAAGACGGGGCTCTCTAGCCCCCTAGAATCACCATCTGAGAGACTCACCGGGCAGCTCTAGCCTGGCCCCGGGGCTGTTGGGAGATCCTGGCCCATCTGCAGCCCTGAGTGGACGGCTGCTGTGACCACTGGGTCTGAGGCTGACAGATGCTGCCCGGCCAGCGGAAGCCCCGGACCAGCTGGATGGAAGCCTCTCTCCGTCCTTGTGAAACAAGCGCACACTTGGTAGGTGGACTTAGCGCGGGGTTGGGCACGCAGCACACGGGGACACCACGGCCGAAGGTGGAGCTGGTGGAGAGTCTCGAACGTGCCCATGACGGCTACGAGGGTGAGTCGGTCTCTCCTGGAAGAAGTTGGGCCAGATGCTCCTTAGAGGCCAGGACGGCGAGACTTGGACCCGTGTGCTTGGGGTATGTTGTCAGGAGAGGCCAGGTCCGAAGAAGGACATCATGCTTGGTATAGTGGAGGCCCTGGGCGAGATGCTGCAGAGGCTGCAGCGCTGGGCTCAGAGACAAGAGCCCTGGCGAAGGCAGGGCTGTATCTTGTCCTGTTGTGCACGGGACCGCCGTGGTGGTCAAACCCCTAAAGAAGAACATTGGCCCGAGAAGCGTCCTGGTGGTGCCGTGGCTGTGCATGGGGCACCAACGGCGAGGTCTACCGTCCTGAAGCCCCAGCTGCTCCTCCGGAGAAAGGGGTGGGCTTTCCCCTCCCGTAAAGAGCCACCGCCTCAGAACTTCACAGAGGCTGTTGGAAAGGGTGGCGCGATGGCAGTGAGTTGAGCTTCTGGTCGGCCCTCCAGGAGCCCTGGTGGGCACAGAGGTCTAGCACGTGGGCTACTAGCCCCCAGATCAACAGCTCAGCACCACCAGCCGCTCTGAGGAAGCACGACGAGGCTGTCGATGATCAGGGAGAGCCCCTGTTTGGGAAACCCCCAGGGGCAGTTCCAGCCCGACCCATTGGATTGCTATCAGTCACAATCGACTCAATAGGGAGGTTGGCTATAGCGCTGTGGTGGTGGCTGGTCAACCCTTGAGGAGGATGAAGCTGCCTGCTCCTGCAGAGACATCGTCCGGGAAACCTTGGGTCCCTGGGGTCGGAATCAACTCCACAGCAGGGAGCTTATTTGGGGAGGGGGGGCATCATCACCCCTTGGTGTGGCACTTATGCCGAGTGTTCTTGGAATGTCCCTTGGTTGTGTCTATCATCCATTAGTTCAACCATCCAGTCATCAACCTTTCTTTCTGCAATTCTTTACCAAGAACTTGCCCTGGGCCAGGCAGGGTGCCAGGCACAGGGTAGGGGTTGGGAAGGAGGGGCACAGGATAGTGCTGGTCCCTGTCCTCCAACTACTGACCCAGGGAGAGAGGGGGTGCATCCCACCTCCCAGAGGCTGGAGTGAGAGCACCAGGGCGGTGCTGGATCCCACGGGCAGAACCTCAGGATCCCGGGGACAACTGCTGTCTGGAAGAATAACTCAGGGCTCTGGGGTTTGAAGAGACTCGTCAGGGGCATGGATGGTCCTTGGGGCATAGGACGGAAACCACCACATGCTCCAGCGGGAGCATCTTCAGGGAAAAGATCCCCAGAGAAAACAGTGAGTCCCTCTCCAAGGGAAGGTGTGCAGAGGGAAGGCCCCCAAGGTTCCCCCGCTCTCTGGTGAGCATGAAGGACCTGCTGTGGATTGATTTCAGGCATCCTGCAGCTCCAAGAAGGCCCCTTGGGACACAGTGCATTAAGCATTGGGCTGATAACCACAGTTCGAAACCGCCAGCCACTCCCTTGGTGAAAGATGAGGCTTTCTACTCTGATGAAGAGTTAGAGTCTCAGAAACCCACACGGGGCAGTTCTACCCTATCCTATCCTATCGGGTCATTAAGAGTTAGGATCGACTCAATGTCAGCGACTTGGGTTTGGGTGTGTTTGGGGAGTTTTTTGAGGGGGAGGGGGCTAGGACCATCCCCTGAGCCAACCCACCAGCCCACAAAGCCCAACTGACGGGACACCTTGTTCCCCCATGTGCTGTCATTCAAAACACTTGCCCGGCTCTGAGGAGCAGTAAGAAGCAGCCGTGGCTGCGTAAGCTGGTTAAGCCCTTGACTGCCGGGTGAAAGGTCAGTGGTTCAAACCCAACAGCTTCTTCGCAGGAGAAAGACGAGGCCGTCTGTTTCCATAGAGGTGGGAGCCTTGGGAACCCTGCACAGCAGTTCCTCTCTGTCCTAGGGAGACAGAACGAATGGACCCAAGGCCGTGGGCTTGGGAATGTTCAACAGGGATAACGCACTCGGTGGGTTCTGTCTCGCGAGAAACATGGCCTGGAACCCTGACTCAGCTCCTCCTGTGTCAGGAAGGAAATGAGCACAGAACTGGAAAGAGCCCCCCAGGGTGACAGCCCCCAGGGAAAGAGCAAGCTGAGTCATCATGGGGTCCAGACAAAGGGTCCAACCTGTAGTGCATCCGGCCGACCTCCTCCCCTCCCTCACTGGGCAGCTGACCGGCTGCCGGTCCTTCCACCATCAGGACGGTATGATCAGACCCAAGCCCGCAGCCCCAGTGAAGCAGCGCTGAGGTGCAAGGACAGGGTCCTAAAAGGTCCGCTGCTGTGGCCAGTTTGGGGCAGGATATATGTTCCTTCTGTCCAGTTCCATGAGGCTCTGTAGCCACCTCTTCCTCAGGGACATGAGCCAGGCATCCAGGGGCTTCACCGCAAAGGTTCTAGAGCAGCGGTTCTCGACGTGCCTTTTGCTGCGACCCTTTCATATAGTCCCTCATGTGGTGGTGACCTCCCCTCCAACCATCAAATTATCTTTTTAGTCATTTTATTGGGGGCTCGTACAACTCATCACTATCCACGCATACACCTATTGTGTCAAGCACGTTTGTACATTTGTTTCCCTCATCGTTCTCAAAAACCTTGCTTTCCACTTGAGCCCCATATTTCCCCTCCCTCTCCACTCCCCCCTCCCCATGAACCTCTGATAATTTATAAATTATTATTTTGTCATATCTTACACCATCTGACATCTGTCCTCACCCACTTCTCTGCCGTTTGTCCCCCAGGGAGGAGGCTATATGTAGATCCTTGCAATCAGTTCCCACCTTCCCTCCATGCTCCCATTAACGCCCTTTTCTCTACTGGTCCTGAGGGGTTCTTCTGGCCTGGATTCCCTGTGTCTCCAGGTCCTGTCTGTGTCAGTGCACATCCTCTGGTCCAGCCGGATTTGTAAGGTAGAACTGGGACCATGATAGTTGCGGAGAAGGGGGAGGAAGTAATCAAGAACTAGAGGAACATTGGATGTTTCTTCATTGTTCCATTGCACCCTGACTGCCTCGTCCCCTCCCCGGGCCTTCTGTGAGGGAATGTCCAGTTGCCCACAGATGGGCTTTGGGTCCCCACGCTGCACTCCCCTCATTCACAATGATATGATTTTTTTATTATTATTTAATCATTGTATTGGGGGCTCATACATCGCTTTCCATCATACACAGTTCAATAAATAGTTACATACACTGTGCCAAGCACCCCCACATGCCTGCCCTCACAATGATAGATTTTTTGTTCTTTGGTGCCTGATAGCTGATTCCCTAAACAACTCGTGATCACCCAGGTTGCTGTGCTTTTTCCAGTGGGCTATGTTGCTTCTAGACTAGATGGTCCCTTGTTTATCTTCGAGCCTTTAGGGCCCCAGACTCTACATTCCCAGATTGCCGGGCACCACCAGCTTTCATCCACAGCGATCATGTCGGGGCAGGCTGCTGTGCTTCTTCCACATGGGCTTTGTTGTTTTTCATCTAGATGGCCCCTTGATTACCCTCAGCCTGTAAGACCGCGGGCGCAATATCTTTTGATAACTGGGCAGCATTGGCTTTCTTCACCACTTTTGCTTATGCACCTGCTTTGTCTACAGCAAGCGCGTTGGGACAGGCTGGAGTGCTTCTTCTAGATGGGCTTTGTTGCTTCTCAGCTAGATGGCCACGTGTTTATCTTCAAGCCTTCTGCTACTATTATGAATTGTATGGCCCCCTTTGAAAAGGTCATTCGATCCCCCAAAGGGGTTGCAACCCACAGGTTGAGGACCGCTGGTCTAGAAGCTTCCTGTTGGTCCCAAAGCAAGAGGCCCACAGCCCCTGCAGTCTGGTTTCCCCGTCCAGTGAGCGTCCCAGCACCGGGCTGGGGCCTCCTCTCCACACCCCGTCTGGAGGCTGCCAGCGGCTAAGTGGTCTTTTCATCTTCATCAACACCAGTTGGACAACTCTCTTGCTGTGTCTGAGTCCCTCAGACGGACCAGTTAAAAATCTCTCATGGAAATTGCCGTGGCATAAATTATAAATAGAGACAAAGCTAGGTCTCTAAGGCGAAATTGGATTTCCATCTCAGAGGAGATGGGATTCATTTTTCTTCCAGTAAACATGTAAATCAGGGGTCGGGCCACACAGAGGCCTTACTCCAGGGTCACTCACTCCCACGCTCACTCATTTATTCCCCCATTTTCTCACTCACTCCCCAGCCCACTCACTCAATTTCCAACTCACTCATTCATCCCCCAGCTCGCTCACTCATTCCCAACTCACTCATTTCTTCTCCAGCTCACTCACTCACTCCTCAGCTCATTCATTCCCTCTCCAGCTCGGGCACTAATGAGTCTCATTGCCTGGTTTTTAATGACAAGCAACAATAAAAGTGTAACCAGTTCTCCTACTCCTGAATTCACCGAGACTTGGTTGTCACGACGTTCCACTTGGGTCCATGCATGGTGGCTGGGAACGGTGTGAGGGTAGGGAGGCGGGGGGCTTAAGGAAGACATCTGGACTCTTGATACCTCTAGCTTCAGACTCTGCCCGGCCCCTCCATGTGGCCCGGGCAAATGAGCCTCCATTTCCACAGCTGGAACACTGTGATTTTCCACTTCCCGGAACCGCAGGGGAGCTGGCCGGGAAGTAGGGGAACACTGGAGACCGTACAGCAGCGCTAAAACAGCGGGAACACAAGATCAGTCGAAGATGGGCCTCCCTTGAAGACCCCCCCCAACCTCAAAGATGAGTCACTGCCCACCCTCAGCTACACACACACACACACACACACACGCACACACGCACGACCTCGTCCACGGGGTCAATTCTGAGCGGGTAACAAAGAAGTGCCCTGCAGGGCCACCTTTCTGGAGACAGGCTGCCTCGTCTTTCTCCTGCAGAACAGCTGCTGGCTCTGAACTGCTGAACTTCCAGCTAGCAGCTCCACAACCAACCCACGACCCCATCAGGACTCCGGCAGCTGAGGCACAGGCACCCCAAACCCAAGCTCTGGGCCAGAGCCAGGGCCAGTGCTGGCATACGGGTTGGGGGCGGGGGAGGCCATCGGGGACTTTTATGCGCATCCAGAAAAGAGGTGGGGGAAGGGGTGTTGGGCACATAGCTGTCTGCATGCGCAGGTCAGTGTGCCCTCACAATTGCTGGGGGCCTGGCACCAGCCTTACCTGGTGACGAGACCTCTCAGGCCGAGGCTTGGGTGTTCCCGGTCCCAGTGCCCTGGACAGTGGGCCTAGCCCCTGATGTCCCCAGAGGGCAGCTTTCCTGGCACACTAGAACTGAAAGAACAAACCCACAGCCCCTGCCCCAGGCGTGCAGGCCTGCAGGACAGAGTCAGCGGGCCCCTGACAAACAGAAAGACCCTGCCCTGCTATCTTCCTGTCCCTTTGCTGGAACCCTGCAGCTTCTCAGCCGACAGCCGGCCAGCACACCCTGCAGCTCCGGGCAGCCAGGTGGGCACGCCCATCTCCCTGTGGACACCACCTCCCGGGGTTCCGGGGCTGGAGAAGGACGGGGCCTTGGAGCCTGGACCCCCTGGTGTCCAGACCTACTTGTCGCTTAAGCTCCTGGGCAGCCTTGGCTCTGGCTGCAGGTCATGATGTGGGAGGCGAACACGGGGAACCCCATCCTCAGGACAGTGTGGGCACCGAGTTGGGGTTGGGACACCGGCCATTGCTGGGAGTCCTGCCCTAGTGCCTCAGCCCTGAGAACTCCCAGTTAGTGAGAGAACAAATTAAACTGCCATTGCTTTAGTGTAATTCTGTCATTAAAGAACGTCAAGGGGCAACAGGCTTTCTGGGCTTGGTGGAAAAGGAGGGAGTTGCCAGTGCAGGCACCTGGAGCTGGAAGAGATTGGGGGCAGGAGCGCGCGCCCGGTGTCTGCTCCAGAGCAGACTGGTGGGGACCAGTGAGTGACAGCTGAAGGGTTCCTCTAGTTTCAAATTAAGGCTCCAGCAATCTCGGACACCCCCAGCCCAGGCCCCTCTGTGGCACCTGCCACCGATAGAAATGGGGCCAGGAGCAATTCCGTGGGGGGGCTTCCCCCGTCGAGGGGCGCTGCGTGGCAGTCACGTGACATCTGCCTGTGGTCTCCTTTGTCAGAAATGAAGGCAGGAAAGCGTGTGGCCCTTCGTTTTTTCATGCGTGTCGCACCCGGCAGGTCACGTAGCTTACACAGGCTATGAGCCGAACGAGGCTGTGTGGGGCGGTGGCGGGCAGCCAGAAGCAGCCGGGAGCCCCCAGCCATGCCCCCAACGCACCATGCCCCCATCTGTCCTGCACATCCGGGGCCCATCTGAACGGAGGGCGAGCGGCCGGGCCCTGGGCACCCGCAAAAGAACGGATGGAGCTGTTTGCTTCGTGGTGGGCCCTGATGACCCCAACAATCCCACCTGCGGGGCGACCGCGGGATCTCAGCTAGTCTCTGAATCCCATCACAAATGCCTTGCGATCAGAGCCCACCCCGTGGTGCTTCCATCTGCCACAGCAGCCCGGGGTAGAAGTGAGGCACCCCTTGGCTTATGCCCCCTATGACAGCACCAGGTTCCAAGCAGGCTTCGAGAGTTCCCTGAAAGGGTTGGCAGGGAGGGGGCTCCCTAGGTGGCCACTGCTGCCACAGACCGGATCCCGGCGGGAAAGGAGGCTGGCAACAAGCCTGCCAGGCGGTGACACACCAGTCGCCTTCGTGTTGGGGGCCACAGCAGCGGCTTTGGCTGGGCTGGGGTCAGCGGTGGGGGCCAGCAGGGGATATCTAACTTACGGCGCCTCTAGAGTACAGAGGGGGACACAGCAGCCCCAGGTTCCCGAGGTTGAAGATCGTTGCAGCCACAGGGCCGGCAGTTCGAAGCCGCCGGCTGGCTTGGGAGGAAGAGGAGGCTGCCTAGTCCCCTCAGGAGCTGCAGTCTCGGAACTCCACGGGGAGGGCTCTCCAGGAGTCAGCCTCGCCTCGGGGGCGGTAAGTTTGGGGTCTTTTGTTTTCCAGAGCTCTGCAAGAGCAGACCACCTCATCCTTCTCCTGAGGAGGGCACAGTTGGCACGCTCGGTCAGGGGTCCTCTGCTTCATCGGCTGCGCCCCCAGGGTCCCTCCGCGGTCTGCAGCACTCTCCCCGCCCACGAGCCCGTCCAGCGGGTGGGGCCACCCGGCGCGGTCCCCAGCTCACAGCTCTTTGCTGGGCTTGTGGGGAGCCGTGGGGGCCATGGAGCCGGCTCCGACCCAGAGCGACCCCTGCACGACAGAAGGAAGCCTGGCCCGGTCTGCGCCTCGGCCTGGGTCCACGGCTGGGGCCCCAGGGCTACGGGGCCAGTCCATCTCCTTGAGGGCCTTGCTCTCGTCACTGCTGCTCTGCTGGGCCAGACAGGATGTCACGCGTCGTTACTGGAGTAGCGAGCCTCATCTGTGTCTGCCGGAGCCGCTGGTAGTTTCGAACTGCTGGCCTTGAGGTTAGCAACCCAACTTGGTACTCCTACACTACCAGAGTTCCCAGCAGAGGTCTGTCTAGCATGCAGCATGTTTGTGAACACATATAAGCACATACACACTGTTTCCAGGCTGAGGGGTTCCCTGTCTGCGTCATGAGGCTGACCAGGGTGTGGTCAGGTGGAGATCGGCCCTTTGATCCTCAGAGCCGCTCCAGGGAAGGAAGGTGGAGCTTCCGGCTTCTGTGAGGGTTGGCAGCCTGGGCAGCCCTGTGGGGCAGCCGTCTGCGTCAGCATGGGCAAGGTGGAAGCCTTTCCCTGGGGTGCTGGAAGCTCTAGGCTCCAACTTCCCACCCCCTGCCAGTGGCACAGTCGTAAACATCTGCTCGGTGTTCATACCTCTGCTCAGGTCTGATCGAAAACTCAGCCTGAGAAACCTGTGCGGCCGAGGGTGAGTCACATGCGTGTCTCCCTAAGGACGTAACGGAGTGGGGCACCCTTGGGTCTCAGACAACATACGGGCCGGTGTTCCTGGCTGTGCTGGCTTCGGCGCTGCGTCTGCGTAAACTCACGTCCCTGTGGCCCCTAAGAACATGAGTGACACCAACAGTCAAGCGGCGCATCATACAGTGCTCACAGAAGACAAAGGTGTGCAAAAGCAGATGTGATGAAGAAGGCTGATGGTACCCAGCTAACAAAAGATACAGCGTCTGGGGTTGTGTTAGTCCAGGTAGACTAGAGGAACAAATTTCATAGACACGCACATGGCTATAAAGAAAAGGTTTATATACAAGAGGAATGGAACACTGAGAAAGCATCCCAACCCAGTCCAGTTCAAAGTCATAAGTCCGATATTAGCCCATCTGGCCGATGCCAGTCTATAATGTCTCCTTCCGACTCATGAAGTCACAGGTCAGTGGGTGCAGAATCCCGGCGCTGGCAGGGGTCTCCCCGTGGCTCCTTGCTTCTAGGGCTCAGGGTCCATCAACAGCATCCAGTAGTGGCAGAAGCAACTCATCGCTGGCAGGGGTCTCCACGTGGCCTCTCCAGTTTCAGAGGTCTGGCTCCATCAGGGCCAAGCCGTGTGGCTTCTCTGGCTCCTCAGACACTGCCATCTTGTCTTGTCTGTGATTAATCGTCTCTGAGACTAACTCCCAACAACTGGGGAAGATAGCTTCTCATCTTCACAAGGGAAATATCGCAAGATTTCCCAGACCTATCAGATGAAAGCCATTCCCACAGGGAGGCCTCATTAACTACTCAATGGCTATCTCCAGATTAACAGGCTAGACTCCATCCCTACATCTTAATCATGAAATGAACATAAGCACATGACCACCACAGAGGTCTTAAAGGTTTGAAGGTAAACTAGCTCAGAAGCAAAAAAGCCCACATGGAAGAAACACACCAGCCTGTGTGACCACGAGGTGTCAAAGGGATCAGGTATCAGGCATCAAAGAACTAAGATTCATATAATTGCACGCCCACTTTCCCGATATGATTGCTGATGACAAATGTGTGCATAAGCAAGTGGGGTGAGAAAAGCTGATGGTGCCATCCAGCTCAGAAGCAACAAAGCCCACATGGAAGAAGCACACCAACCTGTGTGACTACAAGATGTCGAAGGGATCAGGTATCAGGCATCAAAAAACTAAAAATCCTATCATTATAAATGAGGGGGAGCACAGATTGGGGACCCGAAGCCCTTCTGTAGGTAACAGGACATCTCTTTACAGAAGAGTCCTGGGGAGGAGATGAGCCAGCTGGGATGCAGTATAGCAATGATGAAATATGCACCTTTCCTCTAGGTCTTCATGCTTCCTCCCCCACTATCATGATCCCCATTCTACCTTACAAACCTGGCTAGACCAGGATATATGTACACCAGTACAGAGAGGAACCGGAAACATGGGGAATGCAGGACAGATGACCTTTCACGACCAGTGGTGAGAGTGGCGATACCGGGAAGGCGGAGTAGAAAGTGGGAACTGATAAGAAGGATCTGCATATGACCTCCTCCTTGGGGTATGGACAACAGGTGGGTGCAGGAAGATATCGGACAGTGTATGATAGAACAAAATCATAATAATTTCTAAATTATCATGGGTTCATGAGGGAGGGGTGAACAGGGAGGGAGGGGAAATATGAGAGCTGATACCAGGGGCTTAAGTAGAAAGCAAATGTTTTGAGAATGACGAGGGCAACAAATGTCCAAACGTGCTTCGCATACAATAGATGGATTGTGATGGAAGTTGTAAGAGCCCCAGTTAAATGATTTTTAAAAAGAAAGAAAGAAAGAAATCGCTATAAAGTGCAGACCAGGTCGCTGCTGGTCAGACTGGGCGGCTGGACACAACATGGCCAAGTGAACATAGCCAGTCCTCCAAGGGTGGGGGGATAAAAATGTAGCGAACAGTGTGAAACCGTGACTGGGGGCCATCGAGGAGCCAGCAGCAGTGGGACACAGTGGGGACAGGCATGCAGTCACGCAGTCGGTAGGCCGGCATGAGCATCAGGGGGGGCAGCACTACACGCAGCCGTCATACCCCAGGGCAAAGCAGGAACACACTCGGCTGCCCACCAAAAGGCTGGGGGTTCCAGCCCACCCAGACAGGCCCAGAAGAAAGGCCTGAATTAAGACCTGTGGGGGTCTGGTTCTCATCCGACACAGGTGGTGCTGGAGCGGACCTTGCCGGGCACTGGTCCAGAGAGTTCCAGAAAGAACCACGGGCACTCAGACTTCAGGTCAAACAAAGCCCAGCCTTTCGTCCCCCGCGTGAGCCCGGCATGTCCCTGGCCCTCCCAGAGCCCTGGGGCCCACAGATGGAGGGCAGGAAACATGGCCGCAGGGGCCGCTGAGCCTGGTGGGCTCCCCGAGGGCTCGGCTTGGGATCAAAGAGGACAAGAGCCAGAAGGGACTCCATGCCCTGGGCCCAGCCCAGCTGGCCGAATGGCCAGCGCCCGGTGGCGAGGGGGTTAAGGAGAGGCCGCATGGCAAGCTAAGCTCCTCTAGTTCCATTTGCCTTAATTGAAGAGCCTCATGCAGTGGGGCCAAGCCTGCCAAATACCAGCGCACTGGACGCCCATAAATCTGACGTCCTGCCGACGCATGCATTTTCTTATTAAGTGACTCCTATCAGAAGTCTCTCGTAGGTTCCTGGCCACGCTTCCAAGCCCTGCCTCCATCAGGCTGAAAGTACCTGTCAAGTGGCCAAGGACGTGAAAAGGTTCTGAAGTGATGGACAGGGGGTGGGGGCTGGCCTGGCTGGATCATTTCAGCAGCATCGCCAAGCCTGGGACCTGACTCGGCAACAAGAAAACAGGGCCCCAAACAAAACTCTCACCCCCGAGTCCACGCCAACCCATGGGGAGTCCATGCTGACCCACGGGCCACCCAGAACAGGGGAGAACTGCTCCTTCCGGGTTCCCAGGCTGTAACTCTTGGCCGGAGTAGCAGGCCTCATCTTTGGCCCACAGAGCCAGCTGGTGGTTTCAAACTGCTGACCTTGCCCCAGGCCCAAGTTCAGCAGACCCTGGGGCGGGGACACCGGTTTGATGGGCTCTTCTGCCAGGGGCAAGCGCAGCGGGCCCCAGCCCTGACTAAAGGCTGCCCGGGCCTGCAGGGCCGTCACCCGGCACACACACTGCGAGGAGATGTCAGGATGACAAAAGTCTCGGGCAGCCAAGCCCACCGAGAAGCCGCTGAGAGGCCGTTAAAACTCCATCATGACGTGCAGGCTCCCTGGGAAACGATCCTGTGCAAATTAGACTGCTGTAAAATAAACAAAAGAAATGGCTTCCCTAAGAGACTTCGGGACACATTAGAGTCAAGTGAAGCCCTTCCCCGCATCGAGAGACTCTGAGACTCAGGGCCGGCTTCTGCCTCTGTCTCCCAGGGGGAAGCCTCTTCACCCCGAGGAGTACCCCACATTGACGGGAGGTCACGCAGCGCGGCCCAGAGACATGGTCCTGCAGCCTGGGAGAGCAGTGGGGCGCTGGCATCAATCAGATGGACCCGGGCCTAGCGGGCTACCACTGGCCTTCACAGAGAAGAGAGCTGGGTTTGAGATTCACTGCGGCCGACATCCTCCAGTCGCCTCCTGCCTCACCTGAAGACTTGTCCTCACCTCTGTGGCCGGGCTGTGTGTCCACTACTGATCCCACTGCCCGGCCAGTGACAATCCCTGGGCGATGAAGCCCTTGCCTCTGAGCCAGGCTCTCTCTGCTCCTTGGCGACTTGGAGAACTGCCCTGTCGTGGGTGGTCCCAAAGCGCCTGAACCCTCCCGGCCACCACGTCCACTCCTACCCACAAGACAGGGCCTCCCTGCCTGGTGGGCTTCCCAGACTGGGGGTCCTTGCGGGAGTAGAATGCCTCCTTTCTCCCACGCGCAGCTGCTGGACTTGTGGTGAGCAGCCCCTGTTTGTTTGGGGTTGATGGGAGGTTGGGGGGTTGTTTCCGAGCCCGCAATTTTGAGCACATCTCTGGGAGGACTTCAAAATGTTTGTCAATGTAGTGGCGAGGCTCACAGAGACGAGGCTATACCTCCCACAGGGGATGGTAGTTGCTGGGGTCTTAAACACCCGTGAGCAGGCAGGTTGGGCGGAAAGGGAAGGGATGGAACTCACAAGCACACGGGAATGAGGAGTCCGGGGGCAAATGGGCCCCACAGCCCTGAGGCCAGAAGAACAACATGGAGCCTGGGGACCACTGCCAACTGCACTGAGAGGATCCCACTAGAGATCCTGCAGGGAGACAGACAGAAATGTGGAATGGAATTCAGAATCCTAAGAGAGCCCAGACTTCCTGGTCAGATAAAGACTGGTGCCCACTGCGGGCCCCCCCCCCCCCCCCCCGGCCAGGCGATGACCCTCACCCTTCAGCTATCTGCCAGTGAGCTCGCCCTGTGTTAGGATGACCAAAAGTGCAGCAGTGACCGAAGGACAGCGTGCTGGAGGTTTGTGAAGACCTGGCCTCGGGATGAAAGGAAGACTCCTTAGCGGCCTGTGATGAGTACGTGATGCACGTGCTTCCTAGTCACAAAGAGGACCTGAGGCACTTACTGATGAAGCGCAACTCGACGCCTTCAGTGTGGGTGACACTGCAGAGTGAAGAAGAAGGGAGTCCTCCCAATTGCACCAAGACCCAGCATGAGGAACAGAACACACTGAAGGTGGGACCCACCTTGTTCTGATTGGACCCACAATCGATAGACTGCCACGAATCCAAGCATCAGGCAGCCCACCTGCTGCAAAAGACCTCTTCAGCGTGTTTGGAAGTAGGGAGGTCGTCTTGAGCACTGAGGCGTGCGTCCACTGAGCCGTGGCGTGCTTTCCATCGACTCACGCCTAGGGAGAGATGAAGAATGAATAGGGAAGAGGGCCGAAAAATTGCCTCGTCGGAATTCTGGTGTTGGCAAAGAGTGTGAAACATGCCAGGGACCGCCCGAAGAACTAACAGGTCTGTGTGTGGCAGAGGACACCCAGAGTGCTCCTTGGGAGAGAGCAGGTGTGGCAAGACTCTGTCCCTCACACTTCGGACATGTCATCAGGAGGGATCGGGGTCTGGAAAAGGACACCAAAGTCCAGGCTCGGTGAGCTGGACCGACAGTGGCTGCACAAAGGGTCCATGTGCAGCAATGCGCGAGGTTTGCATGAGGTCAGGCGGGGTTTCTTTCTATTGTAACCTGCTTGAAGGCACCAGTGGATAGATGGATGGATGGATGGATGGATGGATGGATGGATGGATGGATGGATGGAAGGGTGGGTGGATGGATGGATGGATGAATGGATGGATGGATGGATGGATGGATAGGAATACAGATGGGTAGGTGGATGGGAGGATGGATGGATGGATGGATGGATGGATAGATGGATGGATGGATGGGCAGGTGGATGGAAGGATGGATGGATGGATGGATGGATGGATGGATGGATGGATGGATGGATGGGAGTACGAATGGGTAGGTGGATGGGAGGGTGAATGTATGATGGATGGATGGATAGCATGGATGGGTAGGTGGGTGGGTGGATGAATGGACAGATAGGTGGGTGGGTAGGAGTACAGATTGGTGAGTGGATGAATGGATGGTAGGTGAGTGTGTAGGAAGGAGTATAGTAGGTGGTTAAGTAGGAGTATGGATGGGTAGGTGGGTGGATGGATGG
>PVJH01033845.1:0-21015 GCA_004026705.1 Nesogale talazaci | reverse complement strand
TACGGGTTCACTGGGAATCTGCTTGGATTGGGGCCCACACCCACATGGTGTGGTCGGGGAGGCCTACGCCTTCCCCGGCAACCCGCCAGCTTAGGGGCCCCCACCCACATGATTTGGCCAGGGAGAACTATGGGTTTGCCGGGGACCCACTTGGTTGTGGGCCCCCACCCGCATGGTGTGGCCAAGGAGGCCTACGGATTCGACGGTAACCCACTTGGTTGGGGGCCCCCACCTGCATGGAGTGGCCGGCGATGCAGAAAGATTTGCCGGGAACCCCCGAGGTCGTGGGCCCCCACCCATATGGTATGGCCGGGGAGATCTACGGGTTCACCAGGATCCCGCCGGGTTGGGGGCCCCAACCCACATGGTTTGTCCGTAGAGGCCTGCGGGTTCGTCGGGAACCTGCTTGGTTGGGGGCCCATACCCGCATGGTATGGCCGGGGAGGCCTACTGCTTCACTGGGAACCCACTTGGTTTGGGACACCCTCGCGCAAGGTGTGGCCGGGGAGGTCTACAGGTTTGCTGGGATCCCTCTTGGTTAGGGCCCCAACAAGCGTGGTTCGGCCGGGGAGGACGAAGGGTTCACCGGAAACCCCCTTGGTCGGGGGTCCCCACCCACATGGTGCGGCTAGAATGGCCGACTTGTTCACCGGGAACCCACCGGGTTGGGAGCCCCCACCCACATGGTTTGTCCGTTGAGGCCTTCAGGCTTGCTGGGAACCTGCTTGGTTGGGGGCCCTTACCCGCATATTGTGGCCGGGGAGGCCTACAGGTTTGCTGGTAACCCGCTTGGTTTGGAGCCCCCACCCACATGGTGTGGCCAGGGAGGCCTACGTCTTCCCCGGCAACCCACCGGTTTGGGGGCCCCCACCCACGTGGTTTGTCCGTTGAGACCTATGGGTTCACCAGGAATCTGCTTTGTTGGGGTCCCCTACCTGCATGGTTTGTCCGTTGAGGCCTACGGGTTCACCGGGAACCCGCATGGTGTGGCCGGGGAGGCCTAGGTCTTCCCCGGGAACCTGCCAGTTTGGGGTCTCCCACCGGCATGGTTTGGCCGTGGAGCCCTACGGGTTCATCGGGAGCCCACTTGGTTGTGGTCCCCCACTCACATGGTTGGTCCGTGGAGGCCTACGGGTTCGCCGGGAACCTCCTTGGTTGGTGGCCCCTACCCACATGCTGTGGCCAGGGAGGCCTACGTCTTCCCCGGGAACCCACTTGTTTGGGGGCCCCCTCCCGCAGAGTGTGGCCGGGGAGGCCTACGGGTTAGCTAGAAACCTGCCGGGTCTGGGTCCTTCACCTGCATGGTGCGGCCAGGTAGGCCGACGTGTTCACCGAGAATCCCCCAGGTTGGGGGCCAGCACCCGGATGGTGTGGCCAGGGAGTCCGACGGTTTCGCCGGGAACCTGCTTGGTTTGGAGCCCCCATGCACATGGTGTGGCCGGGGAAGACTCCAGGTTCACCAGGTTCCCGCTGGGTTAGGGGCCGCACCCACATGGTGCAGCCGGGTAGGACAAAGGGTTCAGTAGGAACCCACCAGGACGCGGGCCCACACCCGCATGGTGCGGCCTGAGTCCCAAGGCTTCACCTGGAACCCCCCGGGTCAGGGGCCCCAATACTCATGGTGTGCCCAGGGAGCCCGACGGATTTGTCGGGATACCGATGGGTTGGTGGCCCCCACCTGCATGGTGCGGCCGGAGAGGCCGAAGGGTTTGCCGGGAACTCCCCAGGTCTGGAGCCCCACCCATATGGTGCGGCCGGGCAGGCGATGGGTTCGCCGGGAACATGCTTGGTTGGGGGCCCCCACCCGCATGGTGTGGCCGGTAGGCCTACGACTTCCCCGGGAACCCACTTGTTTGGGGGCCCCCTCCTGCATTGTGTGGCCGGGGAGGCCTACGGGTTCACTAGAAACCTGCTGGGTCTGGGTCCCCAACCTGAATGCTGTGGCTGGGTATGCAGAAGGGTTCACTGGGAACCCCCCGGGTTGGGGGCCAGCACCCTCATGGTGTGGGCAGGGAGTCTGATAGGTTCGCCAGAAACCCGCCGGATTGGGGGGCCCCACCCACATGGTTTGTCCGTTGAGGCCTATGGGTTCGCTAGGAACCTGCATGGTTGGGGACCTCTACCTGCATGGTGTGGCCAGGGAGGCCTACGGGTTCGCTGAGAACCTGCTTGGTTTGGGTCCCCCACCGACATGGTGTGGCCGGGGAGGCCTACATCTTCCCCAGGAACCCGACGGTTTGGGGGCCTGCATCCGCATGGTATGGACTGGGAGGCCTACGGGTTCGCCGGAAACCCACTTGGTTGTGGGCCCCCACCTGCATGGTGTGGCCGAGGAGGCCTACAGGTTCGCAGGGAATCTGCTTGGTTTGGGCCCCTGTGCACTTGGTGTGGCTGGGGAAGACTACGGGTTCACCGGGAACCCGCTTGGTTAGGGGCCCCACACGCATGGTGCGGCCGGGGAGGACAAAGGGTTCGCTGGGAACCCCCTGGATCGGGGGTCCCCACCCGCATGGTGCTGCCAGAATGGCTGACTGTTTTGCTGGGAACCCACCAAGTTGGGATCCCCCACCCGCAAAGTTTGTCCGTTGACAACAACAGGTTTGCCGGGATCCTGCCAAGTCGGGGGCCCCCACCCGCATGGTGCGGCCAGGGAGACTGACAGGTTCGCCGGGAACCTACCGGGTTTGGGGCCCCCACCCGCATGGTTTGTCCGTGGAGGCCTATGGGTTCACTGGGAACCCACTTTGTGTGAAGGACCCCACCCACATGGTGCGGATGGAGAGCCCGATGGATTCCCCGGGAACCCGCCAGGACACGGGCCCACACCTGCATGGAGCGGCCTGAGTCCCAAGGGTTCACCTGGAACCCCACGGGTCAGGGGCCCCAACCCACATGGTGTTGCCAGGGAGGCCGATGAGTTCGATGGGAACCCCCAGGGTCAGGTGCCCCCACACGCATGGTGTGGCCTGGGAGGCCTAAGGGTTTGCCGGGAACCTGCTTGGTTTGCGGCCCACACCCACATGATTTGGCCGGGGAGGCCAATGGGTTCGCTGGGAACCCACTTGGTTGTGGGCCCCTACCCACATGGTGTGACCAAGGAGGCCTACGACTTCAATGGTAACCCACTTGGTTGGGGGCCCCCACCCGCATGGAGCGGCTGGTGAGGCTGAAGGTTTTGCCGGAAACCCCCCGGGTTGTGGGCCCCCACCCATATGCTGCAACCGGGAAGGCCGACGTGTTCACTGGGATCCCGCCGGGTTGGGGGCCCCCATCCGCATGGTGTGGCCGGGGAGGCCTACGGGTTCGCTGGGGACCCCCTTGGTTTGGGGCCCCACCTGCGTGGTGTGGTCGTGGAGGACGAAGGGTTCACTGGGAACCACCTGGGTTGGGAGCCTCCACCCGTATGGTGCGGCCGGAATGGCCGACTGGTTCGCCTGGAAACCACTGGGTTGGGAGCCCCCACCCGCATGGTTTGTCAATTGAGGCTTTCAGGTTCGCCGGTAACCCGCTGGGTTTGGGACCCCCACCCACATGGTGTGGCTGTGGAGGCCTATGTCTTCCCCTGGAACCCGCTGGTTTGGGGTCCTCCACCAGCATGGTTTGGCCGGGGAGGTCAGCGGGTTCACTGGGAGCACACTTGGTTGTGGTACCCCACCTGCATGGTGCAGCTGGCGAGGCCAAAGGTTTGCTGGGCACACCTGGGTCGGGGGCCCCCACCCATATGATGTGGCCGGGGAGGCCTACGGGTTCACCTGGAACACGCTTGGTTGAGTGCCGCCACCCGCATGGTGTGGCCAGTAGACCTACGTCTTCCCCGGGAGCCCACTTGTTTGGGGGCCCCCTCCTGTGTAGTGTGGCCGGGGAGTCCTACAGGTTCACTAGGAACCCGCCGGGTCTGGGTCCCCTACCCGCATGGTGTGGCCGGGTAGGCCGATGGGTTCACCGGGAAAACCCCCCCCCCCCCGGGTCAGGGGCCAGCACCCACATGGTGTGGCCGGGGAGGCCGATAGGTTTGCCGGAAACCTGCCGGATTGGGGCCCCCCACCCACATGGTTTGTCCGTTGAAGCCTCCGGGTTCGCCGGGAACCTGCTTGGTTGGGGGCCCTTACCTGCATGGTGTGGCTGGGGATGCCTACGAGTTCGGGGGGGAACCAGCTTGGTTTGGGTCCCCCACCCTCATGGTGTGGGCAGGGAGGACTATGGTTTTGCTGGGAACCCGCCAGTTTGGGGTTCCCCACCTGCATGGTTTGGCCAGGGAAGCCTACGACTTCCCCGGGAACCCACTTGGTTGGTGGCCCACACCTGCATAGTGTGGCTGTGGAGACCTACGGGTTTGCAGGGAATCCGCTTGGTTTGGGGTCCCCACGCACATGGTGCGGCCCGGGAGGATGAAGGGTTCGCCGGGAACCCCCTGGTACGGGGCCCCCACCCGCATGGTGCGGCCAGGATGGCTGATTGGTTCGCTGGGTACCCACCGGGTTGGGAGCCCCCACCAGCATGGTGCAGCCCGGGAGGTCGACAGGTTCACCAGGATCCTGCTGGGTCTGGGGCCCCTACCCGCATTGTGCAGACTGGGAGGCCGACGGGTTTGCCGCGAACCTGCCTTGTTGGGGGCCCCCACCCGCATGGTTTGTTTGTGTAGGCCTACGGGTTCGCCATGAACCTGCTTGGTTGGGGGCCCCTACCCGCATGGTGTGCCGGGGAGGCCTATGTCTTTCCCGGGAAACAACTTTGTTGGGTACCCCCACCCGCATTATGTGGCTGGGGAGGTCTACGGGTTCACGGGAACCTGCCAGGTCGTGGGCCCACACCCGCATGGTGGGGCCTTAGCCGGAAGGTTTCGCCCAGAACCCCCTGGGTCAGGTGCCCCAAACCGCATAGTGCGGCTGTGGAGGCCGGCTGGGAACCCGCCAGGTCAGGGGCCCTCACACACATGGTGCGGCCGGGGAGGTGACGGGGTCGCCGGGACCACGCCAGGTTGGTGGCCCTCCCCGCATAGTGTGCCAGGAGAGGCCGAAGGGTTCGCCGGGAACCCGCCGGGTCGGGGGCCCCCACCTGCATGGTGCAGCCGGGGAGGCCGACGTGTTCACCTGGAACCCTCCAGGTCGGGGACCCCCACCCACATGGTGCGGCCCGGGAGTCCGAAGGGTTCATGGTGAAGCCCGCCAGGTCGGGGCCCCCACCCACATGGTGCGGCCGGCAAGGCCAAAGGGTTTCCCAGAAACCCCCCTTATTGCGGGCCCCCACCCATATGGTGTGGCCAGGGAGTCCGACGGGTTTGACGGGAACCTGCCGGGTTGGGGGTCACCACCTGCATGGTTTGTCTGTGGAGGCCTACGGTTTCGCCGGGAACCCACTTGGTTCAGGGCCCACACCTGCATGGGGGGGCCGGAGAGGCCTATGGTTAAGCCAGTAACCCGCTTGGTTTGGGGCCCCCACCTGCATGGTGAGGCCAGGGACGCCAACAGGTTCGCCAGGAACCTGCCAGATCGGTGGTCCCCCGCATGGTGTGGCCGGAGAGGCCGAAGGGTTTGCTGGGAACCACCCAGGTCGGGGGCCCCCACCGGCATGTTACGGCTGAGGAGGCCGATGGGTTCTCCGGGAACCCGCCGGGTTGGGGGCTCCCCCCCCCCCGCATGGTTTGTCCATTGAGGCCTACGGGTTCACCAGTAGCCTGCTTGGTTGGGGGACCTTACCTGCATGGTGTGGCCGGGGAGGCGTATGTCTTCCCCGGGAACCCGCCGATTTGGGGGCCTCCACACACATGGTTTGGCCGGGGAGGCCTACGGGTTCGCCGGGAACCCACTTGGTTGGGGGTCCTTACCCGCATGGTATGGCCAGGGAGGCCTATGTGTAAGCCGGGAACTCACTTGGTTGGGGGCCCTTACCCGCATGGTGGGGCCAGGTAGGCCTACGGGTAAGCCGGTAACCCGCTTGGTTGGAGGACCCCACCTGCATGGTGTGGCCGGGGAGGCCAACATGTTCGCCGTGAACGCATTTGGTTGGGGTCCCCCACCCTCATGGTGCAGACAGGGAGCCCGACGGGTTCCCCGGGAACCCACCGGGATGCGGGCTCACACCCGCATGATGCGTTCTGAGTGCCAAGGGTTCACACGAAACCCCCCAGGTCAGGGGCCCCAACCCGCATGGTGTGGCCAGGGAGGCTGTCGGGTTCACTGGGAACTCGCCGGGTCGGGGCCCCCCACCCGCATGGTGCAGCCGAGGAGACCGACGGGTCTGCTGGGAACCCGCCAGGTTGGTAGGCCCCCCCGCATGGTGTGGCTGGAGAGGCTGAAGGGTTCGCCAGGAACCCCCCGTGTCGGGGGTCCCAACCTACATGGTGCAGCCGGGGAGGCCAACAGGTTCGCCGGGAACCCACCGGGTTGGGGGCACCCACCCGCATTGTTTGTCTGTTGAGGCCTACGGGTTCACCAGGTACATTCTTGGTTGGGGGCCCTTACCCGCATGGTGTGGCCAGGGAAGCCTAAGGGTTTGCCGGGAACCCGCTTGGTTGGGGGCCCCCACCCGCCTGGTGTGGCCTGGGATGATGATGGGTTCCCTGGAAACCCACTTGATTGGGGACCCCCACCCACATTGTGTGGCTGGGGAGGTCTACGGATTCACTGGGAACCTGCTTGGTTGGGGGCCCCCACCTGCATCGTGTGGCCAGGGAGGCCTATGGATAATACAGGAACCCGCTTGGTTGGGGGCCCCCACCCGCATGGTGTGGCCGGGGAGGCCTATGTGTTCCCCGTGAACCTGTTTCTTTGGGGGCCCCACCCGCATGGTGCGGACGAGGAGCCCGACGGGTTCCCCGGGAAACCGCCATGTCATGGTCCCACATCCTCAATGTGCTGCCTGAGTCCCAAGGGTTCGCACGGAACCTCCTGGGTCAGGGGCCCCCACCCGCATGGTACGGTCGTGGAGGCTGATGGGTTCACCATGAACTCCCCGGGTCGGGGGCCCCCACCCACATGGTGGGGCCGGGGAGGCCGATGGGTTCACTGGGAACCCGCTGGGTTGGAGGCCCCCACCCTCATGGTTTGTCTGTTGAGGCCTACAGGTTCGCCGGGAACCTGCTTGGTCTGGGGCCCCCACCCACATTGTGTGGCCAGGGAGGCCTACATCTTCCCCAGGAACCTGCCAGTTTGGGGGCCCCGACCCGCATGGTTTGGCCGGGAAGGCCTACGGGTTTGCTGGGAACCCACAGGTTGGGGGTCCTTACCCTCATGGTGTGGCCGGAGAGGCCTATGGGTAAGCAGGGAACCTGCTTGGTTTGGGGCCCCCACCCACATGGTGTGGCCGGGGAGGTCTATGCCTTCCCCGGGAACCCGCAGGTTTGGGGGACCCCACCCGTATGGTTTGGCCGGAGAGGCCTACGGGTTCGCCGGGAACCCAATTGGTTGTGGGCCCCTACCCGCATGGTGTGGCCGAGGACGCCTACGTGTTCGACGGTAATCCATTGGTTGGGGGCCCCATCCACATGGTGGGGCCAGGGAGGCTGAAGGGTCCACGGGGAACCCCCAGTCAGGGTCCCCACCCATATGGTGCAGCCGGGGAGCCCGACGGGTTCGCCAGGAACCCACTGGGTTGCGGGCCCATACCCGCATAGTGTGGCCGGGGAGGCCTACGGGTTCGCCGTAAACCCACTTGGTTGGGGACCCCCACCCGCATGGTGTGGCCGGGGAGGCCTATATCCTCCCCATGAATCCGCCGGTTTGGGGGCCTCCACCAGCATGGTTTGGCCTGGGAGGCCTACCGGTTCTCTGGGAACCCACTTGGTTGGAGGCCCTTACCCACATGGTGTGGCCAGGGAGGCCTACGGGTTCGCCGGGAACCCACTTCGTTTGGGGCCCTCACATGCATGGTGTGGCCAGAAAGGCCAACGTCTTCCCCTGGAACCTACTGGTCTGGGGGCCCCCACCAGCATGGTTTGGCCGGTGAGGCCTACGGTTTCCCTGGGAACCCACTTGGTTGTGGGCCCCCACCCGCATGGTGTGGCCGAGGAGGCCTATGAGTGCGACGGTAACCCACTTAGTTGGGGGCCCCCACCCGCATTGTGGGGCCGGCGAGGCCAAAGGGTTTGCCAGGAAACCCCCAGGTCGGGGGCCCCCACCCATGTGGTGTGCCCGGGGAGCCCGAGGGGTTTGCTGAGAAACCGCCAGTTTGGAGGCTCCAACCCGCATGGTTTGTCTGTGGAGGCCTGTGGGTTCGCCGGAAACCTGCTTGGTTGGGGGTCCCCACCTGTATGGTGTGGCTGGGGAGATGTATGGGTTCGCAGGGAACCCACTTGGTTTGGGGACCCCACCCACATGGTGAGGTCGGAGAGGCCTACGGATAAGCCGGTAACCCGCTTGTTTGGGGGCCCCCACCTGCATGGTGTGGCCGGGGAGGCCTATGTGTTCGCCGTGAACCCGTTTGGTTGGGGTTCCCCACACTCATGGTGCGGACAGGGAGCCCGACGGGTTCCCAGGAACGCGCCAGGACGCGGGCCCACACCCACATGGTGCATCCTGAGTCCCAAGGGTTCATCTGAAATCCTCCGGGTCAGGAGCCCCAACCCGCATGGTGCGGATGGGGAGGCTGACGGGTTCGCCGTGAAACCGCCGGGTTGGGGCCCCCACCCTCATGGTGCAGCCAGTAGGGCAAAGGGTTTTCCAGGAACCCACCGGGTTGGGGGCCCCCATCCGCATGGTGAGGCCGGGGAGGCCAAAGGGTTTGCAGGGAAACCGCCATGTCGGTGGCCAACCCCTCATGGTGTGTCTGGAGAGGCCGAAGGATTCGCCGGGAACCCGCTGGGTTGGGGGGCCCCCACCCACATGGTATGCCCGGCAGGCCTACGGGTTCTCCGGGAACCCACTGGGTTGGCAGCCCCCACCCACATGGTGCGGCCAGGGAGGCCAACAGGTTCCCCGTGAGCCCTCCGGGTCGGGGGCCCCCACCCGCATGGTGTGGCCTGGGAGGCAGACGGGTTCGCCGTGAAGCCACCGGGTTGGGGCCCCCACCCTCATGGTGTGGCCGGTAGGGGGAAGGGTTTTCCGGGAACCCCCCGGATCAGGGGCCCCCACCCATATGGTGCGGCCAGGGAGCCCGACGGGTTCTCTGGGAACCTGCTTGGTTGGGGGCCCCTACCTGCATGGTATGCCCAGGTATGCCTACGGTTTCGCTGGGAACCCACTTTGTTAGGGGCTTCCATTTGCATGGTGGGGCAGGGGAGGCCTACGGGTAAGCCGGTAACCCGCTTGGTTGGGGGCCCCGTCCCACATGGTGTGGCCGGTGAGGCCATCGTGTTCACCGGGAACCCATTTGGTTGGGGTCCCCCACCCTCATGGTGCTGACAGGGATCCCGACGGGTTCCCTGGGAACCCGCCAGGACACAGGATCAAACCTGCATTGTGCGTCCTGAGTGCAAATGGTTCACCCGAAACCCACCGTGTCAGGGGCCCCAACCCGCATGGTGCTGCTGGGGAGGCCGTCAGGTTCACTGTGAACCTGACAGGTCAGGGGGCCCCACCCGCATGGTGCGGCCAGGGAGGCCAACATGTTCGCCTGGAACAGGCTGGGTCGGTAGCCCCCCCGCATGGTGCGGCAGGAGAGGCTGAAGGGTTCCCCAGGAATCCCCCGGGTCAGGGGCCCCAACCCACATGGTGCGGCCGGGGAGGCCAACGGGTGTGCTGGGAACCCGCCGGGTTGGGGCCCCCACCCGCACAGATCATCTGTTAAGCCCTACGGGTTCGCCGGGAACCTGCTTGCTTGGGGGCCCTTACCAGCATGGTGTGGCCGGGGAGGCCTACAGGTTCGCCTTGCACCCACTTGGTTTGGGCCCCCCACTTGCATGGTGTGGCCGGGGAGGCCTATGTCTTCCCCAGCAACCTACCGGTTTGGGGGAACCCACCCACCTGGTTTGGCCGGGGAGGCCTACGTGTTCGCCAGGAACCCACTTGATTGTGGGTCCCCACCTGCATGGTGTGGCTGAGGAGGCCTACAGGTTCGACGGTAACCCACTTGGTTGGGAGTCCCCACCCACATGGTGGGGCCGGCGAGGCCAAAGTGTTCGCCCAGAACACCCCGGGTCTGGGGCCCCCACCCATACTGTGCGGCTGGGGAGGCTGACGGGTTCACCGGGAACCCACCCAGTTGGGGGCCCCAACCCGCATGGTGTGGCCGGGGAGGCCTACGGGTTCACCAGGAACCTGATTTGTTGGGGCCCCCACCCGCATGCTGTGGCCGGGGTGGCCTACGCCTTGCCCAGGAAACTGCTTGGTTGGGGACCCCCACTCACATTGTGTGGCTGAGGAGGCCTACAAGTTCACTGGGAAGCCACTTGGTTGGGGGCCCCTACCCACCTGGTGTGGCCGGGGAGGCCTACGGGTAATCCTGGAACCTGCTTGGTTGGGGGCCCCCATCTGCATGGTGGGGATGGGGAGCCCGAAGGGTTCCCGGGAACCTGCCAGGTCGCGGGCCCACACCCGTGTGGTGTGGCCTGAGTCCCAAGGTTTCACCCAGAACCCCCCGGGTCAGGGGCCCCAACCCTCATGGTGCGGCCGTGGAGGCCGACGGGTTCGCTGGGACCCTGACAGATCAGTGGCCCTCCTCGCATTGTGCGGCCGGGGAGACCAACGGGTTCACCGGGAACCCGCTGTGTTGGTAGGCCCCCCCACATGGTGTGGCTGGAGAGGCTGAAGGTTTCGCCGGGAACCCCCCGGGTCTGAGCTCCCAACCTGCATGGTGCGGCCGGGGAGCCCAACGGGTTCGCTGGGAACCCTCCGGGTCGGGGGCCCCCACCCGCATGGTGCGACTGGGAGGCAGATGGGTTCGCTGTGAAGCCTCTGGGTTGGGGTCCCCACCCTCATGGTGCGGCCGGTGAGGCCGAAGGGTTTGTCAGGAACCCCCTGGGTCGGGGGCCCCCACTCATATGGTGTGGCCAGGGAGCCCGACGGGTTTGCCGGGAACCCACCAGGTCGGGGGACCCCGACCCGCATGGTGCGGCCGGGGAGACTGACGTGTTCACCGAGAACAGGTCGGGTCGGTAGCCCACCCCGCATGGTGCAGCTGGAGAGGCCGACGGGTTCCCCGGAAACCTCCTGGGTAGGGGGCCGCAACCCACATGGTGCAGCCGGGGAGACCAACGGGTGTTCCAGGAACCCGCCGGGTTAGGGTCCCTCACCCGCATGGTTTGTCCATTGAGGCCTACGGGTTCGGCGGGAACCTGCTTGGTTGGGGGCCCTTATCCACATGGTGTGGCTGGGGAAGCCTACGGGTTCTCCGTGTACCCACTTGGTTTGGGGCCCCCCACCCGCATGGTGTGACCGGGGAGGCCTACGTCCTCCCCAGGAACCCGCTGGTTTGGGCGACCCCACCCACATGGTTGGGCCGGGCATATCTACGGGTTCGCCGGGAACCCACTTGGTTATGGGTCCCCACCCGCATGGTGTGGTCGAGGAGGCCTACAGGTTCAACGGTAACCCACTTGGTTGGGGGTCCCTACCTGCATGGTGGGACCGGCAAGGCCGAAGGGTTCACCAGGAACACCCCGGGTCTGGGCCCCCACTCATATGGTGTGGCCAGGGAGGCTGACGGGTTCACCGGGAACCCACCCGGTTGGGGGCCCCAACCCACATGGTTTGTCCATGGAGGCCTATGGGTTCACCGGGAACCTACTTGGTTGGGGGCCCATACCCGCATGGTATGGCCAGGGAGGCCTCCGGGTTTGCCAGGAACCTGCTTGTTTGGGGGCTCCCACCAGCATTGTGTGGCCGGGGAGGCTTATATTTTCCCTAGGAACCCGCTTGGTTGGGGGCCCCCACCCACATAGTGTGGCTGGGGAGGCCTACGGCTTCGCCAGGAATCAGCTTGGTTTGGGGCCCCCATGTGCATGGTGTGGCCAGGGAGGTCTACGGGTTCACCAAGAACCCATTTGGTTAGGGGCCCCACCCGCATGGTGCAGCCGGGATGGCCAACGGGTTTGCCATAAACCCTCCAGGATGCGGGCCCACACATACATGGTGTGTCTTGAGTCCCAAGGGTTCGCCCAAAAGCCCCTGGGTCAGGGGCCCCAACACGTATTTTGCGGCCGGGGAGGCTGATGGGTTCGCCAGGAACCCGACGGGTCGGGGGCCCCCACCCACATGGTGCGGCCATGGAGACCGACGAGTTCTCCAGGAACCTGCCGGATTGGTGGTCCCCTCGCATGTTGCGGCCGGTGAGGCGGAAGGTTTCACCGTGAACCCACCGGGTCAGGGTCCCCACCCATTTGGTGTGGCCGGGGAGTCCGACAGGTTCTCCGGGAACCCGCCGGTTTGGGGGACCCAACCCACATGGTTTGTCCGTGGAGGCCTACGGGTTCGCAGGGAACCTGCTGGGTTGCGGGACCTTACCTGCATAGTGTGGCCGGGGAAGCCTACGGGTTCACCAGGAACCAGCTTGGTTGGGAACCCCCACCCGCATGGTGTGGCCGGGGAGGCCTACGGGTTCACTGGAAACCTGCTTGGTTGGGGGCCCCCATCTGCATGGTGTGGCCGGGGAGACCTACATGTTCACCAGGACCCGTTTTGGTTGGAGTTTCCCACCCTCATGGTGCGGACAGGGAGCCCAACGGGTTCGCTGTGATCTTGCCGGGTCTGGGGCCCCCGCCCGCATTGTGTGGCCTAGGAGGCCAACATGTTTGCCAGGAAAACACTTGGTTGGGGGCCCTTACACGCATGGTGTGGCTGGGGAGGCCTACGTCTTCCATGGGAACCCGCCCATTTGGGGGACCCCACCCAGATGGTTTGGCCGGGGAGGCTAACAGCTTGGCTGGGAACCCACTTGGTTATGGGCCCCCAACCACATGGTGTGGGTAAGGAGGCCTAAGGGTTCGATGGTAACCCACTTGGTTAGGGGCCACCACCCACATGTTGTGGCTGGGGAGGCCTATGTCTTCCTCAGGAACCCACTTCGTGAGGGGCCCCCACCCGCATAGTGTGGCCAGGGAGGCCTATGGGTTCGCCGGGAATCCGCTTTGTTTGGGGTTCCCACACACATGGTATGGCCGGGAGGACTACGGGTTCGTGGGGAACACGCTTGTTTAGGGGCCCCACCCACGTAGTGCAGCCTGGGAGGCCGATGGGTTCATCGTGAAGCCGCCAGGTTAGGGCCCCCACCCACATGGTGCGCTTGGCGAAGCCGAAGGGTTCACCAGGAACTCCCTAGGTCGGGGGCCCCCACCCATATGGTGCGGCCAGGGAGCCCAACGGGTCCGCCGGGGACCTGCCGGGTTGGGGGCCCCAACCAGCATGGTTTGTTCATGGAGGCCTAAGGGTTCACCGGGAACCCACTTGGTTGGAGGCCCCCACCCGCATAGTGTGACCAGGGAAGCCTACGGCTTCACCGGGAATCCACTTTGTTTGGGGTCCCCACGCGCGTGGTGTGGCCCGGGAGGACGAAGGGTTTGCCGGGAACCCCCTGGGTTGGGGGCCCCCACCCACATGGTGCGGCCAGTATGGCCGACTGGTTCGCCGGGAACCCACCAGGTTGGAAGCCCCCACCCGCATTGTGCCACATGGGAGGCTGACGGGTTCGCTGGGATCCTGCCAAGTCTAGGGCCCCCACCCGCATAGTGCAGCCTGTGAGGCCGAAGGGTTCGCCCTGACCCACCGGGTCGGGGGCCCCCACCCGCATGGTACGCCTGGGGAGGCCAAATGGTTCGCCGGGAACCCTCCAGGTTGGGGGCCCCCACCCGCATGGTGCAGCTGGGGAGGCCGACGGGTTCGCCCTGAAGCCATCTGGTTGTTGCCCCCACCCGCATGGTGCAGCCATCGAGGCCAAAGGGTTCACTGGGAACCACCCTGGTCTGGGGCCCCCACCCATATGGTATGGCCAGGGAACCCAACAGGTCCGCTGAGATCCTGCAAGGTTGGGGGCCCCAACCCACATGGTTTGTCCGTGGAGGCCTACGTGTTCGTCAGGGACCTGCTTGGTTGGGGGCTCCTACCCGCATGGTGTGGCCAGGGTGGCCTACGGGTTCACCAGGAACCCACTTGGCTGGGGGCCCCCACCCGCATGATGTATCTGGGGTGGCCTACGTCTTGCCCAGGAACGCGCTTGGTTGGGGACCCCCACCCGTATGGTGTGCCTGGACAGGCCTATGGGTTCGCTGGGAACCCGCTGGTTGGGGAACCCCACCCGCATGGTGTGGCCGGGGAGGCCAACGTGTTCGCTGGAAACCGTTTTATTGGGGGGCCCCACCCGCATGGTGCAGACGGGGAGCCCGCCAGGTCGTGGGCCCACACCCGCATCATGCAGCCTGAGTCCCAAGGGTTCGCCCGGAACCCCCTGGGTCATGGGCCCCAACCCGCATGGTGTGGCCAGGGAGGCCGACAGGTTCACCGGGAACCCGTCGGGTCGGGGGACCCCACCCACATGGTGCGGCAGGGGAGGCCGACTGGTTCGCCAGAATCCCGCCGGGTTGGTGGCCCTCCCCGCATACTGCGGCCGGAGAGGCTGAAAGTTTCGTCAGGAACCCACCGGTTCGGGGGCCCCCACCCTCATGGTGCGGCCCGGGAGGCCGATGGGTTCGCCATGAAGACACTGGATTGGGCCCCCACCTGCATGGTGCGGCTGGCGAGGCCTACGGGTTCGCCAGGAACCCACTTGGTTGGGGGCCCTTACCCGCATGGTCCGGCCAGGGAGGCCTACATGTTCGCTGGGAACCTGCTTGGTTGGGGGCCCATTCCCGCATGGTGTGGCCGGGTAGGCCTACAGGTTCGCTGGAATGTGCTTCGTTGTGTTCCCACCCCCATGGTGTGGCCGAGGAGGCCTAAGGGTTCGACCGTAACCCACTTGGTTGGGGGCCCCCACCTGCATCGTGGGGCTGGTGAGGCCTACCAGTTCGCAGGCAACCCTCTTGGATGGGGGCCCCCACCCGCATAGTGTGACCGGGGAGGCCTACGGGTTCACCAGAAATCCCCTTGATTTGGGGCCTCCACACGCATGGTGTGGCTGGGGAGTTCTACAGGTTCGCTGGGAACCCGCTTGGTTAGGGGCCCCACCCGTGTGGTGGGGCCAGGGAGGACAAAGGTTTCACTGGGAACCCCCTAGGTCGGGGGCCCCCACCTGCATGGTGCGGCCCGGAAGGCCGATTTGTTCACCAGGAACACACCAGGTTGGGAGGCCACACCCGCATGGTTCGGCCTGGGTGGCCGACAGGTTCGCGGAGATCCTGCCGGGTCTGGAGCCCCCACCCACATTGTGTGGCCTGGGATGCTGACAGGTTCGCCGAGAACCCACTGGGTTGGGGCCCACACCCGCATGGTGAGGCTGGGGAGACCAACGGATTCGCTGGGAACCCACTGGTACAGGGGCCCCCACCCGCATGGTGCGGCCTGGGAGGCCGATGGGTTTGCTGGGAACCCTCCAGGTCAGGGGTCCCCCACCAGCATGGTGCAGCCTGATAGGCCGACGTGTTCACCGTGAAGCCGCTGGGTTGGGGCCCCCCACCTCCATGGTTTGTCCATGGAGGCCTATGGGTTTGCCAGGAATCTGCTTGGTTAGGGCCCCTAACCGCATGGTGTGCTCGGGGTAGCCTACGGATTTGGTGGGAACCCGCTTGGTTGGGGGCCCCCACCCGCATGGTGTGGGCAGGATGGACAACGTCTTCCCCGGGAACTCGCTTGGTTGGGGACCCCCACCTGTATTGTGTGGCTGGGGAGGCCTATAGGTAATACGGGAACCCACTTGGTTGGGGGCCCCCACCCACATGGTTTGGCCGGGGAGGCCTACGGGTTCACCGGTAACCCACTTAGTTGGGGACACTTACCCATATGGTGTAGCCAGGGAGGCCTACAGCTTTGCTGGGAACCCGCTTGGTGTGGGGCCACCACCCGCACGGTTTGGCCGGGGAGGCCTACGGGTTCGCCAGGAGCATACTTGGTTGTGTTCCCCCACCTGCATAGTGTGGACAAGGAGGCCTACAGGTTCAACGGTAACCCACTTGGTTGGGGGTCCCCACCCACATGGTGTGGCCGGCGAAGTCAAAGGGTTCACCAGGAACCCCCGGGGTCAGGGGCCCCCACCCATATGGTTGGGCCAGGGAGGCCGACGGGTTCACCGTGAACCCATCAGTTTGGGGGCCGCCACCTGCATGGTTGGTCCGTGGAGGCCTACAGGTTTGCCAGGAACCCGCTTGGTTGGTGGCCCCTACCCATATGGTATGGCCGGGGAGGCCTACGTGTTCACCAGGAACACGCTTGGCTGGGGGCCACCACCCGATATTGTGTGGCTGGTAGGCCTACGTCTTCCCCGGGAACCCACTTGTTTGGGGGCCCCCTCCCGCATAGTGTGGCTGGTCAGGCCTACGGGTTTGCTAGGAACCTGCCAGGTATGGGTCCCCCACCCACATGGTGCAGCCGGGTAGGCCAACGGGTTCGCCAGGAACCCACCGGGTCGGGGGCCAGCACCCGCATGGTGCGGCCTAGGAGACCGATGGGTTCATCGGTAACCCCCCGGATTGGGGGCACCCACACGCATGGTTTGTCCATTGAGTCCTACGGGTTTGCCTGGAACCTGCTTGTTTGTGGGCCTCCACCTGCATGGTGCGACCAAGGAGGCCTACGGGTTCGCAGGGAATCCACTTGGTTTGGGGCCCCTGCGCACTTTGTGTGGCCGGGGAGGACTATGGGTTCGCTGGGAACCCGTTTGGTTAGGGGCCCACCCACGTGGTGTGGCCAGGAAGGATGAAGGGTTTGCTGGGAACTCCCTTGGTTGGGGACCCCGACCCGCATTGTGCGGCCGGAATGGCCCACTGGTTCGCCGGGAACCCACCCAATTGGGAGCCCCCACCCACATGGTTTGTCCGTGGAGGCCTACAGGTTCGCCGGGAACCTGCTTGGTTGGGGGCCCCTACCTGCATGGTGTGGCCGGGGAGGCCTATGTCTTCCCAGGAAATGCACCGGTTTGGGGGCCCACACCCGCGTGGTGCGGCCAGGGAGGACGAAGGGTTCGCCGAGAAACCCCAGGGTCAGGGGCCCCCACCTGCATGGTGTGGCTGGAATGGCTGCCTGGTTCGCCGTGAACCCACCGGGTTGGGAGTCCCGACCCTCATGGTTTGTCCATTGGTTGGGGGCCCGCACCCGCATGGTATGGACTGGGAGGCCTACGGGTTCACCGGGAACCCGTTTGGTTTGGGGACCCCACATGCATGGTGTGGCCGGGGAGGTTTACGGGTTCACCAGGATCCCTCTAGGTTAGGGGCTGCACCCATGTGGTGCGGCCGGGGAGGACGAAGGGTTTGCTGGGAACCCATTTGGTTAGGGGCCCCCACCCTCATGGTGTGGACGGGAGCCCAACGGGTTCCCCGGGAACCCGCCAGGATGCGGGCCCACACCCGCATGGTTTGTCTGTTGAGGCCTACAGGTTTGCCAGGAACCTGCTTGGTTGGGAGACCCTACCCGCATGGTGTGGCCGTGGAGGCCTACGGGTTCGCCGGGAACCCGCTTGATTGGGGGCCCCCACCTGCATGGTGTGGCCGGGGGGGCCTACGTCTTCCCTGGGAACCCACTTGGTTGGGGGCCCCCACCCGCATAGTGTGGCCGGGAAGGCCTACGTGTTCGCCAGGAATCCACTTGGTTTGGGCCCCCATGAGCTTGGTGTGGCTGGGGAGGGCTACGGGTTTACCGGGAACCCACTTGGTTAGGGACCCCACCCGCGTGGTGCGGTCAGGGAGGACGAATGGTTCGCTGGGAAACCCCTGGGTCGGGAGACCCGACCCGCATGGTGTGGCTGTGAGGGCCGATTGGTTCGCCGGGAACCCACCAGGTTGGGAGCCTCCACACGCATGGCGCAGCCTTGGAGGCCGATGGGTTCGCAGGGAGCCTGCCGGGTCGGGTGCCCCCACCCACATGGTTTGTCTGGGGAGGCCAACGGGTTCACCGGGAACGCACTTGGTTGGGCACCCTTACCCGCATGGTGTGGCCGGGGAGGCCTACGTGTTCATTGGGAACCCGCTTGGTTTGGGGCCCCACCTGCATGGTTTGTCTGGGGAGATCTACGGGTTCACCGGGAACCCACTTGGCTGTGGGCCCTCACCTGCATGGTGTGGCCAAGGAGGCCTATGGGTTCATCGTTAACCCACTCTGTTGGGGGCCCCCACCCGCATGGTGCAGCCGGCAAGGTAGAAGGGTTTGCCGGGAACGCCTCGGGTCGGGGGCCCCCACCCATATTGTGCGGCACAGGAAACTGACGGGTTCGCTGGGAACCCGCCGGGTTGGGGCCCCAACCCACATGGTTTGTCCATAGAAGCCAACGGGTTCACCGGGAACCTGCTTGGTTGGAGGCCCATACCCGCATGGTGTGCCCGGGGAGGCCTACGGATTCGCCAGGAAACCGCTTGGTTTGGGGCCCCCACGCGCATGGTGTGGCTGGGGAGAACTATGGGTTCACCGGGAACCCACTTGGTTAGGGGCTCCACACGCATGGTGTGGCCAGGGAGGCCTACAGGTTCGCTGGGAACCCGCTTGGTTTGGGTACCCCGCCCGCATGGTGTGGCCGGGGAGGCCTACGTCTTCACCAGGAACCTGCCAGCTTGGGGGCCTGCACCCACATGGTTTGGAAGGGGAGGCCTACGGGTTCGCCGGAAACCCACTTGGTTGTGCGCCCCCACCCACATAGTGTGGCCGAGTAGGCCTATGGGTTCGCAGGGAATCCGCTTGGTTTGGGACCCCCACACACTTGGTGTGGCTGGGGAGGACTACGTGTTCAACGGTAATCCATTGGTTGGGGGTCCCCAACCGCATGGTGAGGCTAGAGTAACAGAAGGGTTCATCGGGAACCCCGCGGGTCAGAGGCCCCACCCATATGGTGCAGCTGGGGAGCCCGACGGGTTCGCTGGGAACCCACTGGTTTGGGGGCCACATTTCGCATGGTTTGTCCGTGGAGGCCTACGGGTTCACACGGAACCTGCTGGGTTGCAGGCCCATACCCACATCGTGTGGCCAGGGAGGCCTATGGGCTGGCCAGAAACCCGCTTGGTGTGCATGGTGTGGCCGGGGAGGCCTACATGTTCACTGGGAACCCGTTTAGTTGGGAGACCCCACCCACATGGTGGGGACGGGGAGCCCGACGGGTTCGCCAGGGACCTCCCAGGTCGCGGGCCCACACCCACATGGTGCGGTGTGAGTCCCAAGGGTTTGCCCGGAACCCCCCGGGTCAGGGGCCCCCACCCGCATGGTGCAGCCGAGGTGGCCAACAGTTTTGCCGGGAACTCGCTGGGTTGGGGGCCCCAACCGCATGGTGCGGCCGGGGAGGCCGACAAGTTCGCCAGGAACCTTCCGGATCGGGGGCCCCCATCCGCATGGTGTGGCCCAGGAGGCCAACGGGTTCGCCTTGAAGCCGCCGGGATGGGGCCCCCACCCGCATGGTGCAGTCTGCGAGACCGAAGGGTTCTCCAGGAACTCCCCGGGTCAGGTCCCCACCCATATGGTGCGGCCAGGGAGCCCGACGGGTTCACCGTGAACCTGCCGGTTTGGGGGCCACCACCCACATGGCTTGTCCGTGGAGTCCTACGGGTTCGCTGGGAACCCGCTTGGTAGGGGGCCCCTACCCACATGGTGTGGCCGGGTAGACCTACGGTTTTGCCGGGAACTCCCTTGGTTGGGGGCCCCCACCTGCATGGTTTGGCCGGGGAGGCCTACGGATTCGCCGGGAAACTTCTTGACTGGGGGCCCTTACCCACATGGTGTGGCTGGGGAGGCCTACAGGTTCGCCGGGAACCCGCTTGGTTGGGGGCCCCCACCCACATGGTTTGGCCGGGGAGGCCTACGGGTTCGCCAGGAACCCACTTGGTTGGGGGCCCCCACCCGGATGGTGGGGCCAGTGAGGCCGAAGGCTTTGCCAGGAATCCCCTGGGTCGGAGCCCGACACCCATATGGAGCGGCCGGAAGCCCGACAGGTTCACCACAACCCACCGGGGTGGGTGCCCCAACCCGCATGGTTTGTCCCTGGAGGCCTACGGGTTCGCCGGGAACCTGCTTGGTTGGGGGCCCATACCCGGATGGTGTGGCCAGGGAGGCCTACATCTTCCCTGGGAACCCGCTTGATTGGAGTCCCCCACCAGCATAGTGTAGCCAGGGAGGCCTACCAGTTCGACCAGAATCCACTTTGTTTGGGGCCCCTACGCACATGGTGTGGCCGGGGAGGTCTACGTGTTCCCCAAGAACCCACCTGGTTAGCATCCCCACCCCCGTGGTGCAGCTGGGGAGGACGAAGGGTTCACCTGGAACCCACCAGGTCGGGAGCCCCCACCCGCATGGTGCGGCCAGGATGGCCGATTGGTTCGCCTGGAAAACACTGGGATGGGAGACCCCACCTGCATTGTGTGGCCTGGGAGGCCGACGGGTTCGCCGGGAACCCTCCGGGTCATTGGCCCCCACGCGCATGGTACAGCCCACGAGGCCGACGTGTTCGCCGTGAAGCTGCCGGGTTAGCCACTCCACCTGCATGGTGAGGCCGGTGAGGCCGAAGTGTTCGCCAGGAACACCTGGGTCTGGGGCCACCACCCATATGGTACAGCCAGGGATGCTGACAGGTTCACCGGGAACCCGCCGGGTTGGGGGACCCAACCCGCATTGTGTGTCTATGGAGGCCTACGGGTTCACTGGGAACCTGCTTAGTTGGGGGAACCTACCCACATGGTGTGGCCGGGGAGGCCTATGGGTTCACTGGGAACCCGCTTGGTTGGGGGCTCCCATTTACATGGTGTGGTGTGAGAGCCCGACGGGTCCCCCGGGAACCTGCCAGGTGGTGGGCCCACACCCACATGGTGTGGCCTGAGTCCCAAGGGTTCGTCCGGTAACCCCGGGTTCAGAGAACCCAACCCACATGGTGCGGCCCTCGAGGCCAACTGGTTCGCCGGGAAGCGGCCGGGTCGGAGAGCCCCACTCGCATGGTGCAGCCAGGTTAGGGTTAGGGTTAGGGTTAGGGTTAGGGTTAGGGTTGGGTTAGGGTTAGGGTTAGGGTTAGGGTTAGGGTTAGGGTTAGGGT
>PVJH01033844.1:0-21176 GCA_004026705.1 Nesogale talazaci | reverse complement strand
AACACATGAACTTCACTTTTTACAAAACACAAATATATGTTTATAGGCTCACTGAATAACAATAATTCGGTTTCTCTCGTTAAATATATGATCACATATATGTTTCAAGTCCAAAAATTTTGCTCACAGCTCAATTTTATAAAGTAATTTTTGTAATAATGTCATATTTTAATTATTTTTCTTCTCTTTTCTTTAAAATATTTTTATTGGAGGTTCATACGACTCTTATCATAGTTCATAGCTACATTCATTGATATTATAGGAATTTGTACTTATGTTGCCATTGTTTTCAAAAAATTTTTTTCTACTTGAGCCCTTGGTATCAGCTCCTCCCCCCCCCCCCGAATTCTTGATAATTTACAAATTATTATTTTTTCATGTCTTGCACTGCCTGATGTCTCTCCCACCCTCTTGTCTATTGTGATAGGTCCCTCCTTTCTCCCCCCACCTTCCCTTACTCTCCTGGTATGACTACTCTCAATATCGATCCTGAGGGGTTTGTTTGTCCAATATTCATTGTTTCCAGCTCCTATCTGTACCCATGTACATGCTCTGCGCTAGCCAGATTTATAAGGTAGAATTAGGGTCATGATAGTGGGGAAATGGGGGAGGAAGCATTAAAGAACCAGAGGAAAGCTGTGTATTTCCTCTGTGCTACACCACACCCTGACTGGCCTGTCTTCTCCCCACAGCCTTTCTCTATGAAGATGTCTAATTGTTTGCAGATTGGCTTTGGTCCTCCACTCTGCACTCCTTCTCTGATTCACATTATGGGTTTTTTGCTCTGAGTCTTTGATGCCTGTGTGATCATGAGATGTGGATGGAATCAGGTATTTTGATTCGTCCAAAATGGAGTCATTCTGTTACAATATTGCTATTGTTTTTAATAAATCCAGTTCTGTCATGGAAAATTATTCAGGTCACTTGGATTGTAATCCACTTCAGTAACTTCAATGTGATATTGGTTTATGAAATCAGCTCTTAGATAAGTATCACGGATAAACATATGACACATGCTGATGATATTATAGACATTTGACATATTGTAGGAAAATGAAGTGGGAGGAGTGTCACAGAGCAGCACAGCACTATCAATGTCACTCCCTTTCAATGTCACTCCCATCAGGTAGCCTTGTCAAAATCTCGACTTGACCTCTTCTGCATGTATCTATAAGGTCTCTATGGGTAAATTATCTTTGCTTGACAAGGGACAGTAATAATACCTCCTAGGGCATATATCCATGTATATAATTAAATGGATTAAGCACATTAAAATGGATAAACTACTCATATCAGATGCTTGGGAAGTTCTACAAAAATATACACAGAACACATCTGAATGACTGCTAAAAGGACATATGTAAAATAATATTCAAAGTGAGGTTGGAGGGGAACTTATTCACGATTTTTATAAAATAATGTGTCTAACTCTGATTTTCATACAGAATCCTGTGCTCGTGAGTTTGAATCCAAATCTCCAGATAATAACAGAGTATCCTTGCAATGGAAATAGCGGTACTCTATGGATTTGAAATAGTCATTGGACTCATGGGGAATTTCTCACTCATTATTCTTCACATCTATCTATATGTCCATGGATGCAGCTCACGGTCCACAGACGTGATTATCAGAAACCTGACAGCGGCCAATTCTCTGATCATTCTCTCTCTCTTAGTCTTCCACACAATGGAAACTTTTGGGGTGAAAGACTTCCTCCATGATGCCACATGCCGTCTTCTTTTATACATTCACAGAGTGGCCCGGGCTGTGTCCATCGATAGCACCAGCCTGCTGAGCGTCTCCCAGGCCATCACCATCAGCCCCAGGAACTCCAGGTGGGCAGACGTTAGGCAAAAAGTCCTCAAGCACGTGGGTTTCTGCAGTAGCCTTTGCTGGGTGCTGCACATGCTGGTCTGTGCCATTTTTCCTATTTATGTACCTCTTAAAAGGAACAACATAACCATCACAAAGAACAAATTGGGATACTGTTCTTTTCCATCAAATGACAATAACGTACTACCTCTTTTGACAGCATTATTATCCTCTCACAATGTTTTTTGTTTGGGAGTCATGTCCTGGGCCAGTGGTTCCATGGTTTTCATCCTGTACAGACACAGACAGCGGGTCAGATACATTTATAGCAATAACTTCTCACACAGATTCTACCCTGAGACCAAAGCTTCCCTAAGCATCATTTTTCTGGTGAACACTTTTGTATTTGCGTATACCCTCTCATCTGCTATTGGGACTTACTTCTCTCGTTCTAAAAATCCCAGTGAGTGGCTGGTGCACATGTACACATTTTTAACCTTAGGTTTCCCAACAGTCAGTCCCATTATCCTCATGAGCAGAGAGACCCGTGTGTTCAGACTCTGCTGTTTCTCTGATGAGAGGAACACTCTGATGCCGTCAGACCTCAGGAAAAGATAGTTGATGTATTTTCATCAAGTTCAGTCATCGGGGAACTCTTCACTCACAGAAACTTGGGAATGTTCATAGGAATATCTCACTGCAGAGAAAATGAATTATATGACATCGATTTGGTTTCCTTTAAAACAAGCTGTTAATAGTAAATTCAATCGAGTGTCATTGCTATAGAAATATTCATAGAGCTGTGTTCTGAGGATGTACAAAATGAAAAGGATACTCATCATAAGACTATCCTTTGTTACCAACACAGATCTATGTCCTGGCAACTTTATTGCATACAAGAATGAAATTTTAACAAATCCTGCATTGTCTAAACAATTTTTAATACATTTGCACATGTAATTGTAGCCAATCTCTCAGTACATCTCATGAAGTTTCCTTCTTTGTTTACATGACTCTCAGACAAGTATAATGCCCCTCCATAGTTATTGGACTTTCCTGATAACACACACAATCTTAATAAAATTTCTCCATCCTTTATTCAAGGTAGTAATCTGGTTTTATTTCCAACAACACCAACAAAATAGGCTGGAAACACTAAAATTTTCTTAAATTGAGTATAATCCAATGTAAGTATTTTCAAACAATAACTAAACTTGAGAAGTCACGTTTAGTTTCATAAAATAAGAATATCATTTTCAGTAGATCTTTGTGAGTTGTGAATCTTTTTTTTTTTTTTTGGCATCACTGCACTCTGATGGTCATGGGAGCTACCCAGCGCTGCTCCTGAGAGCCGCCGCTGTATTTGAACTGCCAAGCCCGCAGGCTGCAGTTCCGCACTCAACCACTTATGCCACCAGGGCTCAGCCCAGTGAGTTGTGAATCTTAATGAGTGGTTTGCCTCCTGAAATACAATCTTATAATGCAAGTGGATTGGGATAAAACGAAGGGCATTTTTACCTAATATTATTAAAACTTAATTGAAGGGTAGGCTCTCTAAATTTTTCTTAATTCCTAAGAGTAACAGTGAGAATTTGAAAAGAGAAACATTGGGCATATGAGACTGCTTATACAGAAATGTTAGCATATAAGAATATTTTCCTTTTTAAAAAATAGATAATTTCACTGGGACTCTTAGAACTCTTATATCTATATATCAATTTTATCAAGCACATTTGTACACATGTTGCCATTATCATTTTAAAACATTTACTTTCTATGTTTTAATGCATGTAGCAGAAATAAAGGAAAACCATTATTTTTTTAAAACTTTTTATTAATAAGTCATTTTATTGGGAATGCATGCAACTCCCATCACGATCAATACAAATATCAATTGTAAGCAGTCCACATTTGTACATTTGTTGCCATCATCATTCTCAAGCCATTCTCCTTCTACTTAGGCCCCCTGGTATCAGAACCCTTAAAATTTTACAAACTGTCATTATTTTGTCCTATCATACACTGTCCGATGTGTCCCTTCACCCACTTCCCTGTTGTCTATACCCCAGGGAGAAGGTTAAATGTAGATCCCTTCAATTGGTTCCCTCTTTCTACTCCACCTTCCCTCCACCCTCCCGGTAGCACCACTCTCAACACTGGTCCTGGAGGGACTATCTGTCCTGAATTTCCCATGTTTCTGGTTCCAGTGCACATCCCCTGGTGTAGCTGGATTTGTAAGGTAGAATTGGGATCATGAATGTGGATGGGAGGAAGCATTTAAGAACAAGAGGATCCATATGTGTGTTTATGAATTTGTTTCTCTAGTCTACCCAGACTGAAAAAAAAGGAACAAGAGGAAAGTTGCATATTTCCTTGTTGTTGCACTCTACCTTGATTGGCTCATCTTCTCCCTGTGACCCTTCTGTAATGGGATGTCGCTTCACCTATTGATGGGCTTTGGGTCCCTAATCTGTACTCCCCCTCATTTATAATGATATAATTTCTAGCTCTTTGATGCCTGCTACCTGATCTCTTGGACAGCTCATGGTCACACAGGCTGGTGTGCTTCCTCCATGTGGGCTTTGTTGCTTCTCAGCTAGATGGCCGCTTGTTTACTTTCAAAGCTTTAAGAACCCAGATGCTATATCTTTTGATAGCAGGGCACCATCAGTTTACTTCAACACATTTGCGTATGCACAGATTTGTCATCAGCGATCACATCAGGAAGGTGGGCACACAATGTTATGATTGTTAGTTCTTTGATGCCTGATAACTGATACTTTTTGACACATTGCAGTGATATAAGCTGGTGTGCTTCTTTCAAGAAAACCATTATTTTTAGATAAGATTGTTTCCGTGTATAATTTGGATATATGAGATGCAATGTAGGGCAGTAAAATGAAAAATGAGAATGTGTATCATGAATTGAAAAAATACAAAAGGTAGTTCAGTAAGTAAGCCACAAAAACGATAAGAACCATATGATCGAAACAACTTACTATTCCCACACAGCAGTGTGGACCTGCAGTGAGTGATGGCCTGAACAAAAAGAGTGTCCAATGGACTGATGATCCACAGGCAAACTACAGCTTTATATATAGCAAGGGGACATAACACACGTAGTGTAACAATAACACCACGACAAAATTGGTCTAAGCACAAACAATTCCTTAAGACTACTCTGATCTTAATAAATGCAGCTGTATTCTCTGTGTATTCAAGGATTCTTGAAATAGGAGAGAAAACATCCTTAGGACATAGTGTCTCCAAGCCCCCCGGAGAGTAATTCAGTGACTCTCTGTATTTAGAACAGATGGAAGATACCAGAGATTATTAGTAGGTACCAGGGGTGTTACAGACCAGAAAAAAAAATAGAAGTTTGTCATAAAGCTCTCACAGACCTAAGCCTTGCCACTCTGTAATTGATCAGAATGTTGTTCAAAAAGAGTTCGTGACACATAGAATTCAGAACAGACAGAACACTCAGGAACAATAGTGGTTAGTGGTGATGTCATAAGGTTAGTGGGATGGTTGGGGTGGGGGAAGGGGGAAAACATTACAAAATTGGAAATAAGCCTCTCCCAAGGGAATGAATCATAGATATGTAGTTGAAGGAAGACAATGGACAGTGTAATATATGAAATAATATATAATTGATCAAGAATTCATGTTGGTGGGAGGGTGATGGAGGGAGGGGGGAAAAGAGGAACTTATACCAAGATCTCAAGTAAGAAATGTTTCAGCAATGATGATGGCAGTATATGTACAAATATACTAGATACCATCGATGTATGGAATGTTATAGAATCCCCAATGAAATGAAAAAGTCACGTAGGATGGATTCACGATTGTACTTTGGCTCTTATGTTCATGTATTTGAATTTTCTGAGCTTGCTTGTGAGAGATTTATCATCTCTTCCATAGTCAGCCTCTGACCTCATTCTGGCTGATGATATTGATATTCCCTATTATCACCACTTAAAAATGTAACCAATTTGACTCTCATCAGGCTTCAAAGAACTAAAATCATAACGTTGTGTGCCCACTTTCCTCATGTGATCACTGATGATGAATCTGTGCATAAGCAAATGTGGCAAAGTAAGCTGATGGTGCCTGGCTATGATATTGATATTCCCTATTATCAAAATGTAACCAATTTGACTCTCATCCTTTTCACCTGTGGAGATCCTTACGTACAGCCACCATTTATGTTGCCGAGAAAGATACTGTTAATGAAGAAGTTGCTGGTCTCGAAATATACTCTCATGCAATCTCCAGCATCATCAAGACTGTTTTTTCCCAGTTCTCACCTTTCTCTTGGTTTCCATGTTTTGCAATCCAATCACTAGTAGTTATCAAGGCATCTTGACAGTGCATTTAATCAATTTCTGACTGAAAGTGTTGACAGAATTCTCCAATTTCTTCAGCCCTGGATTTGAGGTTGGTGAAAAATTAAATAACAGTTGCATCAAATATTCTTCCTTGTAACTTATAGACATTATCTATTCACATTTAGATTTGTAGTTCAAGACAGATCTTTAAATGTACTCTTTGGCAGTGAATGTGACACCATTCTTCTTGAATTTTTCATTCCTTGAGTAGTAAACTTGTCAAATGCAGAATAGCCAGTTTTTGTCAGCTCACTTTGCAATATCAATATTATGTGTTCTATTTAATTTTTGATACTTTCTAAATGCCTAGATTCATACAGCACACACTCCATATTCAACTCATTATGGGATGTTTGTGGCTGCTTCTTTACTTTTCCATCATATCTCACCAGCAAGTGAAAGTCCTTAAAGGTTTGTTCCATCCATCGCACCATAGTCAACCTTGCCATGAAGAGACAAGACAAGCTTCTCCAGTCATGTTTTCAGTGAGTTCTAACCCAAGGGACTCATCTTCCAGCACTAACTGAGCCAAAGCTCAATGGCTTCATAAGGTTTTCAGTCATTGATCCCCTCTAAAATGAAGGTCCATTGTAATCATAAGGCATTAGTTCACTAATCCCTATTTACTTTTCCTTATCGATTATTAGACTGGATGATCTGTTGAATCCTATTCACTATGAGCAATCTTGGTATTTGAAATTAGTAGCTCCCAGCAGGACATCAATGTGCAAGCCACCACAGTACCACAAAACAATAAACTGCAACACTAATGGTCAATATGTGTTTGTGTGCATATATATGTTAAGTAGTCACAATAGGGACTAAGGGGTGGGGCCTGGAGAAGGGTCTCCTCAATGCCTGTATAAGGCCATGAGAAAGTGTTCGGAAAGAAATCAGAAACAACTACCCATCTATGGAAAGATCCAACCTGAGCATACACAGACTAAGCCTGGTGAAGCCAAGCACGACTACAACCTAGACAACATGACATCACATAGATGGGCCTGAACTCAGCCAGTAGGACTGGCCAATACCTTCAACGATTCCTCCCCAGCTGTAGGAGGATGGGACATGAGTTAGAGGAAGGAGTCTGCTTCACTCCAGCGTGCCTCCCTCCAGACTGCTGCTCTCCTGTCTCCACGTGGACCATCTAGCGGGACATAGGTGAGCATGCACCATGAAAGGATATACATGTAACTTATAATTCTCTTTTCTTTCTCTCTCATGATCTCTATGTTGGTGTTATAATAAATGATAATTATTGCTACACAACTGCCTGTTGAACCCTTACTTTGAGTATATTAGAGGACTGATGACCCCCTGCTACATATACATGGTGCATGTGCATAAAAACACAAAGGAGACCTGATGGCACAGTGGGTTGCTAATAAGAAGGTCAGCAGATCGAAACACTAGTTGCCCCACAGAAGAAAGTGGAGAATTTATTCTTCTTTCAAGAAATTTTACACTCTTAGTAGGGAGAAGTGGGGGAGAGGTGAGGAGGGAGGGGGCCACTGATCACAATGAATGGCACATAACCCCACACCTCCATCCATGGGGAAGAACAACAGAAACCAGAGAGGAAGGGAGAAAGCGGCTGGAGTGAGATTTGTAAGCGATGAACAATCTACACTCTGTCAAGGAGCCATGAGGGTTGGGGGTGCGGGGAGGAGGGTGGGAAAAAAGAGGAGCTGATCCCAAGGACTCAATGGAACATAAATGTCTAGAAAAGAATGATGGAATATATTTAAGGGTGTGTCAGATATGGATTGATGTATGGATGTATGGATCGACTCCATGGCAGTGACTTTGAACTCTTCACAGATGCACACCCCCACTGCACAGATAGCAATAGGGTTAGGTTTCAAAGACAAGGTCATTATACATAATCAATGTTACCTGTTAAGGACCCAGAAGGGGTCTTGAGCCTTGAGGCCAGATACTAGGGACTGCTCTATCTCTGGCACCAGTGAGCTCTGGACTCCAAAACTCTGTACATGATTTGACTCTGAAGTGGATCTAGGTCACAACTGCTGAACTAGAACTAGAGTTGGGGTCTCTGTGACTCAGACAATGTGGAGAGGTGTCCTTGCAATCAGTGTCTATATCCATGTAGCTTCTTCCCCCTCAGCCTCAGATGCCTACATCCAACAGTAGGACTTCATGAAAACAAGCAACCCATTCATTGGAACATGAGACTAGTCTAGAGACTAACGACTGCCCCAATGAAAAGCTCATAAGCTTGAGCAGAAAAAAAGAGACAACTGCAGTCCTCAGGTCCAGAATGATGCCTAGGACCCTTTCTGCTCCAAGCTTGGTCCCTCCAGATTGCTAGAATAAAGGAGCAGCAAGAGAGATCTTCTTCATCCCCTGCATCTCTGTGTCCTCCAGTGACTCGGAGATTCTGAGATTCTCCATTGGGAGGTTGGCCCAACACCAGGCAGTGCCTTATTCAGTTGCACACAGTGTCACTCTCAGTTGGACCAGAATGGACAGTATCGAACCACAACATGGCGACCCTGCCACACTTCCTCATGACAGCCAACAATGGCTTTAATAATGGCCATGGGATTCACGCAGGTTTCTCTTATTTTTCAGAGTTCTGTGAAAGACATTTACGAAGTAATGTTCTGTGACTGGGTTGATGAGAAGCAGAGACTGCTTTTGCAGGGAAGTCTAACCTGAATATGATTGAGATTCTGAGAATGTTCATTCCTGAGAAAACAAAACAAACTAAGAAAACTTCGAGTTTTGAGGCCTTGGGTTGTTTGAGAGATAAAAGATGTTTAGTAAACAGGTAATATTTGGGTTATGTGTGGGATGGCATATCTGCAATAAAGAGTTTTTCTAAATTATATACAAAAGGGGATGAGAAAATGAGCTAGATAATACAGAGTATCTGAGAGGTGTGGCACAGACAACACTTGGCATCCTGGGCAATTCTTCTCTTCTTTTCCATTATGTCTTCCTTTCATTTATGAAGTACAGGGTCAAGTCCATAGACTTGATTCTCAAGAATTTGATGATAGTCAACTTCTTGATCAATCTCTTCAGAGGAATCCCCCAGACAATGGCAACCTTTGGATGGAAAGATTTCCTCAACAATTTCAGATGCAAGCTGGTGTCCTATGCTCACAGAGTGGGCAGGGGAGTGTCCCTGGGCACCACGTGCCTCTTGAGTATCTTCCAGGTGATCATCGTCAGCCCCGGAGACTCCAGGTGGGCAGAGGTGAAGCTAAATCAAGTACATTGGCTTCTCCATATTCCTCTGCTGGGCCCTTCATATGCTGACAAATTTTATGGTTCCTATGTACATGACTAGCAACTGGAGGAATGAAACCATCACAAACAAAGTATATTTTACTTACTGTAGTGTTAAAGTCCACGAGGAAACAAAGCACTCAATGTTTGCATCATTGATAACCTTCCCAGAAGTCGTGTGTTTGGGGTTCATAATCTGGGCCAGCGGCTCCATGGTTTTCATCCTGTACAGACACAAGCTGCGGGTCTGACACCTTCACAGGAACAAGGTCTCCCCCAGGTCCTCCCCAGAGACCAGAGCCACGCAAACTATCCTGGTCTTTGTAAGCACCTTTGTATCTTCTTACATCTTTCACGTGTGTTTGACTCTTTTAAGAAATCCAGGCTAGTGGATCATGAACTTCTCTGTACTGACTGCTGCCTGCTTCCCAACTGTCAGCCCCTTTATCCTCCTGAGCAGTGAGTCCAGTTTCCCCAGGCTCTGCTTTTCTTGGATGAGACAGAGAACATCTCCTAAGTCGATCAGAATTTACACTATGATGTTTCAGACCTTGGATTGTTCATTTATTCATCACACAAGCACATACAAGATAATCCTATGACAGGAAAAAGACGATACACATAAGAAAATATTTGTATATGTGCAAATGTGTGTATGTGTGTACATACAAAGTAGAGTGTGTTTATAATTCATCAGCAAATAAGTTTTAAAATTGCACACTGAGAAATCTATAAGGAATACTAACTGATAAACAGCATTGACATTTAAGTCAAATTTTAATATTCTGTTTTATTTGGTCTTCATTGCTAGTTTTTACTGTTTTCTTATGTTCTGTTTGATTTTCTGCATATGAAATTCAGAATAGAGAAATATATAGAGTTAGTAACTGGTCAGTAATTGCCTAGGTACATGGCAGGGGGAGATTGGGGGTGAAAATGGAGGACACAAGAAGAAAATGTCCTGAAATTGTTTGTGGTGATGATTGCACAACTCTTCATATTAGGATTGAGTGATAAAAGTAAGAAGGGTAAACCCCCCCCAAAAAAAACAGTAAATGAGAGGAGCTTTTTTAATATGAGCTTTTCCCTACTATGCTAGCATCAAGCATCTCTCTCCCCCCACCCCCACCCCTCTCTCTTTCTGAGTTAGTGCATCCATTGGCACAGCCTGGGAAAGTTTTCTCTGCTCAAAGAGAATTTTTTCGTAAAAGCAGTTTCTCTGGAACCTTTTTGTATGTGATTTCCAATTTAGGAAAAAACTGAGCCACTATAAAATTTTGTTTCCTGCTTGGGAAAATTGCCATAGAAACATTTGTAGCAATGTTGTAGCAAAGGACAACACTATGGGGGAAAAAACCCTCAAGTGTATGAGTGTTTTTCTCATTTCAAAAAAGGTGAAATATCAATTGATGACAAACATGGTGTGGGATGAATGTCAACCTCACGTATGGATGAAAATGTGGACAAAATTTGTGCACTTGTGGTTCAAGACTGATGATAGACCATTAAAGAGCTGGTGAAGTTATCTTGGCTATCTTGGTGCATGGGTCAGCAAAATTTAACAATACAATTGGGAAGGACAAGAATCACTGAAAAATGTGTTGCTTGGGTTCTGACTGACCAGGAAAAAAAGAGGTGATACATGGTTTTAATCTTACAATCCTAAACACTAACATCAATCAAGCCAGTGGAAGATGCCATCATCCCAACCCCCAAAAAATGTCGTCAAGTGAAATCAAAGATCAATATGATGCTCATTTGTTTTTTTGATGTGAGGTGGATAGTGCACTTGGTGTTCCTTCCACCAGATCAGACTATTAATCAAGTTTTGTTTTTATGGGTTCTGAAAAGATAGCTTAACAGTGTGTGACCAAAAAAAGTCTTGATTTGTGGGGGACTTGTTTTACCATCACAACAATGTACCTGTTCATGCAACCATCCCATGTGCAGTTTGGAGCAAGAAAAAGCATGTCTCTCTGTCCCTACACACCTTAATCACCTGGTCTACTTCCATGCAAGTTCTTTTTGCTTCTGCAAATGAAGAGGGAAGTGAAAGAACAGATTTGTTGACTTAAAACAGGTGAAGGAAAAAACGAGGAAGGTTCTGTCAGCTATCCAAACAGATGAGTTTGAAAAATGTTTCTAAGAATGGAGTTGCATATTTGAAAAATGTATTGTATCATGGAGAGAACTTTGAAAGTAATAGGTTGTTTTATAGAAAAATTTAAATACATAGCTTTGAAAAAATGAGAATTGGGGGGTACTACCTTACATGTGATATGTGAATGATATGCCAATAAGACTTTAAAATGTAATCTTCAAATTGCCCTTCTTATGTTCAGAGAAGTGATTATTTCCACATCTTTAGGGGCATGTTAAACCTTATTGGGCGGGAATTATCCAAGACCCTCCCCCCCTTGTGAATTTATTTCTACATCTTTACTTCAATTTTTGTTCTAGACCATTCCTTTCATAGAAATGTAATGTCACCGCATGCTTAATCCATAACCAATCCCACTGCTTTGGTATCCATCCTGATTCACACTAACTCATAAACGGTCCAAGATTGTAAATCTTTACAAGAGCAGACAACCTCATCTTCCTCCTATGATGCCTCTGAGGTATCTTAGTTGCTGACCTTGGGGTTAGCACCCTACTAGCTTATGTCATTCTATTACCAGGGGCCTTAACAAACAGGCTAGATGTGCCAAGAATGTCTCTCTTCAGGGAAAAGGGCTACTTTCTTGCCTGGCCAATATAATAAAGATGGAGTCCTAATACGAGGCAAACAGGGAATACTTCTTAAAGAAGGGAAGTACCAACCCACCCAGATGTATCTCGGAATATAGACCGGTGATACTTGAGAACCTTATAGAGCACAATTCTGCTCTGCACACATGAGGATGCCATGAGTTAGATTCTATGTACAAACAACTAAAGACAACAACAAGTACAACAATGACATAATATGAATAATAATGAGGGGGATAAAGACAATGATTCCCTCTTATGAAAGGATGTTTAAGTTTGTTGATGACAGAAGTTAAAAGCTTGTTTTTTATCACCCCTGCTTGTGATACAAATCTCAGATGGGTGGAGTAACTCCTGGATCGCTACATCCCTCTACAAGACTTGAGGAGGGCAGGAGACGTCAAACTGAACCCAACACTCTTGCTCTCTTCTGAAATGGCTCATAAAAGTCTCTATCTCAGACAGTGTCTTCTTCCAGCATCCCTACAACTGTCAGGGAAACTTGTCAGTCTACAAACGGAGTTAAGTCTGGGACCCTACACATGTATTGACCATTTTTGGAGCGAGATGTGGTTTTCCAGAAGAGGAAATGTTAAGAACTCTTTTCCTAAGGAATATGAGAACATTCACTGCCACAGCAGCAACAGTATTCACCCGAGAGGTGGGGGAAGTGTGAGTGAATGCCCGCTACTCTTCTGTTTGTTAATCGGACTTGTGGGTGAGCATGAAGGATGAAAATTACTACATGGCATAATTTTGTTTGTTGTTCCTTTCTTTGCTGGATGAAGAAAGGAATCCAGGGGCCCTCAAAGCTGATACAGAGTTTTGAGTGAGCCCACCATATAGAAACTCATGTGGCTGGGTTTCAAGCATCCAACAATGACTTAAAAGTAAAAGGAGTTTGTCTAATGAGTATCTTTTTTTTTTTTTTACAAACTCATGGTTGCTCATTCTTCCTGTTTCCTTGATCCTTCTCATTAACTATAGCTGAGGTGAAAGCTTAGAATTTTGGGGCATATTTTAGTTAGGGAAGTTCTCAAAAGTCATATCTCTGCTGGGTTCAGGTGCCCAAAGACCAACCTAAGAGGTCTGAATGATTCTTTTTGTTCTTCAAATACTGGAAGGGTCGATGAGAAAGTATGCTATCTTAATTCAAACACTCTATTGCACATCCTTAAGTTCTATTATCAGTTGAGTTAACTCCACGAAACTCACAGACAAAATTCATGATTCAAGGATTTATTAAGGATGCTAACAAATTGGGATGCCAGTGAGAAATGCTCTAGGTTGAGTTTTCAGGACATTTAGGAAGTTCATGTAAGTCTGCTAATAGATACCCTGAGTGAACATCACACTGCTCTCGACCCGAATTGGAAGGCATTTAGCTTAAATCGTGTGGTCCAGTAAACCCAACTACATGAATTAAGTGCTCAGTGGTACCCCACATTGGTATGCCTCAGTCCAAAGGCACTCAGCTTCCCTTTTGTGGGTCAGAAATCCAACTTCTCCAATTAAGTGCCCAGAGGCACTCAACTCGGAAATCAGACTCGTGCGTAAAAGCACTCAGCTTTCCTTGCTGAGGGTTGAGCAGTCCATCACTGTCCCATGCTTCAGATCCTGGATCTACTACCGCTCCTCAATAATACAGCCGTCTCCTAATTTTGAGAAGTTTATTGTATAGGGATCTTGTGTGCAGAGAATGCTCTCCACTTCTGGCTCTTGCTGGCAACGAGATTCCCCTTCCTGCTTCAGAGAGGAGAGGGCTCATTTTTTAGACAGCAGGATGGCACTCCGGGGAATCTTAGTCACAACTGCCACAGGCCAGTGTTATAAGTGTTTCTCTCCACTTACTTATCAGACTCGTGCCAGGAAAGTCATTTGGTGGGAGTTTAAGGTGTTGTCTAGAAAAGCCACTTATCGAATTCATTGTCCCTACTGAAGGTGCTACAGACCTTAGGGTGCAAAAATTCTCAGTGCCCTAACCTCCCACTGTACATATCTTCTCTAGCCCTTTTGACTCTCCTTGCATATCAACAGGTAGTACCCTAACATTGCAGTAGCTCCAGCCCTGCACTGATGTTAAGTAATGTTGTATCTGTCCAAGCGAAACAAAAAAAGTCTCACATTCAAATGCTGCCGTTTAGATAGAGTTCACAGTGATGGAAGGAACCTCATTCGAAACATGAACAAGACCCTTTCTGATCCTCCCTCACGGTGGTATTTCTACATCACAATATAGAAGAGAAATAGATGTGGCATATGCTGGAAGACAAAATTCCTGATGTGCAACTCTGTTTCAAGTTGGCTCTAGCATGAGTCGAATACCTTTTTGTGTTTTTAATTTTTATTGCTATTTCCTTTTATTATCCAGTCCTTTATAATTTTTGTTAGTATTTCTTCTTGGGATGACACAAGAATGATAAGATCAGAAAATTATTGTGACTACTGTGATATGTCCCTCACCCACAACTCTGCTTCAGTGAGAAAGACACACTGCAGTGGCAGGAAGCCCAAAGAGGATGTGAAAGACTACTGTCAGAAATGGGTGGAAGAGCAGGCTCAGAGGCTGATTGACAGGACTACGGCTGCAGTTCCACAAGAGAAGACGCTCCATTCTTGCTCTTCTTCTAGCAGGAGCGATGATCCCACCTTCCTCCAAATTCCTGGGTCCTCCTTACCCTGATATCCTGCTGGCAATGGTGAGCCCTCCATCTCCTGGAATGACGTCAGTGGGACCAGCTCTTGGATTGAAGCCACCCATGGAGTCCACATGCCCATGATGCATGAGCTCCCAATGTTGCAGCCCCTGGATGATCTTATGATGGTGCCACTGGCCCAGTAATGACTGGACCAGACAGAGAAGGGCAGAGCATAGCCTCTTTGTGTCAGTTTAATTGTACTTGCACGACTTCACCAGGAGACCATGGTGCCATGACTCTAGGTGTTTTCTTTTCTTTTCTTTTTTTTTTTTTGGGGGGGGGCGGGGGCGGGGCACCACTGCCCTCTGGTGGATGTGGGAGCTACCCAGCACTGCTTCTGATTTGAACCGCCAAACCCGCGGGCCGCAGTCCCGCACTCAACCACTTACGCCACCAGGGCTCAGCCTAGGTGTTTTCTAACAGCCTAGCATGGGAGACTTGCTCGTTTATTCTATCAAAATGAGAATAGTTTTTGAAGTGGAGTGGCAGACAAAAAGCAAAGCAAAACAAAACAATTTTTGCTTCTCTTATGACATGTGAAAATAAAACTGTAAAACTTTCCGTTATGAAAAACAACAAACACTTCTCTTAGCACAGAGTGAACATTCTTGTCTCTTTCAGTAACTTTTCTTAGGTTTCTTGGTGACATCCATTGGGCATCAACTTTCTCCATTTGTCCTCTTTTCCTTCTGTACCAATTATGTTTCTTTTATAGCCTGATTGATTGGCTGATGGCACACCTGACACAAACAAGACCTCACTAACCTAACAAAGGAAACTGTTCGCAGATGGGGCTACATCACTTGTTTAGATGCTAGTATTGAAACATATATTTTGAGGGAACATAATTAAATCCATGATAGGAAGAAAGAGCAGTTTAGTTTCCACAAAGTGAACCCAGTCCAATAGGATATATAATAGAGGGTGATTTGAACCCTAGCACGATTTCAATGGATAAGCAGACAGAAATGACAATGCTAATGAGAAAAGTGCATAAATCAGAAGAACAGTTTGCAAATGGCATACTCCTGGTTAAACAATTCCAATGGCAACATGGTTTAGCACTTAGCTACAAAGCATAAGGTTATCTGTTTGAATCCACCAGGTACTCCCTGGGAGAGACACATGGTGATGAGTTTCCATACAGATTATATGCTAGGAAATGCTCTGAGAAAGTACTGCTTTATCATATGAGGTTTATGAGTCAGAATGCATGTGAAGACACAAAACAACTGAAGAACTGATTTAACACATCTATGAAGATATCCACACGTTTAATTTGTTAACCTAATATATATGTACATGTATGTGTATATATATATATATATATATATATATATATATCACTACACTTCAAGAAAAGAACCTACTTTTTTGGCATCACTGCCCTCTGGTGGTCGTGAAAGCTACCCAGCCTTGCTCCTGGAGAGCTGCTCCTGGATTTGAACCGCCAAGCCCGTGGGCCGCAGCCCCGCACTCAACCACAGTGCCACTGGGGTTCAGCCCAAGAAGCTACATTTTTTAAAAGAGTATGTTTCACAGTTAACTAAATTGATCACATACTGAACCCAGTGAAAAATCCCAGCAGATTCCCAAATGTTGTTATCTAGACTGCTTTCTGAATATCCTCGAAGTGGATTATAGATCAATAATAAAAATGTGTTTTCATCCTCACTGATTAGTAATTAAACGACCCAACTGTAGGCATCCATAAGCCACTAACGCCATTCAGAAAAATAAGAGAATGATGTAACTGAGTGTGTTAGGGTGGAGTGGGCACAGAAAAAACCCAGCGACTCATATATGTGTGAGAGGTCGCTTTATATCAAGAAGTCATTACACATGGAGCAAATAGCCAAGCCCAGACCCAGTCGAGTTCATAAGACAGGCACTGGTCCATGAATAATCCATGAACCCTCGTCTGACTCACACAGCCAGATGCAATGATCAGAGGCCGGTGCATGCCAAGAATTGTGGCTCCAAAGGCAGTGTCAGTATTCCCAGGGCTTGCACAGGGCTTAGCATAGCTCCTCAAGAGAAGGTGAAGGCACAGAGTGGAGAGAGATTTTCCCAGGACCCTCCTTGTGGAGGCACCATCCAACTGTGACCTGATTGACGGACTAAACCCACCTGTAGCTTCTTGCAGATGCCATCCTGGCACGGAAAATTTAATGATCACATTGAGATTGTTATAAGATGCCATTGTTGGTTCCCAACTGGTGGCGACAGCCAGTTGTCCCATGATCAGTTGAGGGTGAGGTCCTTGTGATCTAAAGGGTTTGTCTGAGTGCGGGAACTTGGATGAAACCTGTTCATGATCAGAGCAACTTGCAAGCCTCCACGAGCAGCTGCTGGTGGCCCAGGAGAGTTCAAACTCTCTCCCTTTCTTCTTTCTATTTTAAATTGGGTGATGTTTTCATTGGATCAGTTTTCCATTCAAAAATTGATATGTATTTTGTTCCTTCTCATTAGCTGCATTCATGGTAAAGCCCCATTTAACTCACTTCTTCCAATTGTTTCCAGTTTCCATTCCTCCTGAACCCTGCTGAACTTTGGAAAATACTGCCCTTTTGATCTCAAGCGGTATGTGTGCCTCTCTTGTGTCATTTTTCTTCTTAAAGATCTTTTAATTAGGTGAAAAATTGAGTGGTAAGGGTAAGTTCATGTCTAGACTTCAAGGATGACTAAGGGTAACAGTCTCACGGTCTAGCCAATCACTAAGGCTAATTCGTTGTATAATTTTGTGTTGGGGACAACATTTTCTCTCACTTTACCCAGATTCTTTTAACATGACCCCTTTTAAAGCAGATAGGAGTGGTACCATGTTGTTCTGTTTATTTCAGAGTTGCAGACTGTCATATTCACTTGATTGATTAGACCCCTGCACTCATTTTGAAACAGAGAAGGTGAGAATTGTCCCACTGAGCCACCACTGTCTGGATGATATTTTTATTGTTAATTGCCTTTGAGTCTGCATCAGCATAATCACAAGAATGACAAGGATTATTTTCACAATAATGAAAATCCAAGACTCCTTTCCCCATCCTACCCAGCCCTGGTCATCATGAATAATCTTTGCTCTATATATTTAACCTTTTCTAAATAATTCTTCTCAGGAGGATCCCAAAAATATGTCTGACTGACTCATTTCACCTACCATAGGTGTCTCTTCTCAGTACATGTCTTAGTATGCTTTTCTTGGTTCTCCTACATCTCATTTGTCCATAGTTTATATAAAAATATATTACATGCTAACCTCTCTGCATGAGCATTCTCATCTAATACATACTCACCATTTTGCTTAGGGTGTATGAATAAAACTGACACTCTGACCTGCAATTCCTTCAGTAACATAAGGCTAATTATTCTTCCAATGTACTCCAGGCCACTTACATTACAATCTGGTAATATGAGGCTGTATTCCTCTCCATGAAACCAGTTTCTCAAAATGCCATCCCAGATGATTTCTATTTTATAAAAGTCACCTTGTCTCTATGTCTAGTTATTATTCCAAAGTGTTTACCTCATCGATTAAGAATACATACTCTAAGATAATTCCAGTAAATCTGCATTATTTCATCAGTCTTGGAGAAAGTAGAATCAAGAGATCTTTAGAACCAAGGTAGCTGAGATTTAGTCTCATTTACATTGATTGCTGTATCACCAGGAGAGATAAAGCCCATTATGTTTACATGTTTGAGGGTAGTCTAAAACTAGGTATACATTCCATGAGATGGGTAAGCACACAGGTGATAGCAATGAGTTGAAATAGGCCACTAATTGTGCAGACATTGTAGGACAAGGCAACATTTTACCACAAGGTAAATCAAAGTTGTCCTGAGTTGAAGGTGACTTTAGAGCAACAACCATCACCACCTTATTTAAGAACTAACTAATAATTAAGTAAAGTTTTCCACTGCAAGTATCAACAAAATTGAATAACCATGACATAAGATTTCATTTACTACTGCTCATATGATTTACAACTATTGTTTGTCATTGGGAAAGATCTCCGTCTGTAGTTCATCATTCTCTCTGCAATGTGATGGGCCTAAAATTGTTGTTACTGAGGAATGAGCTCATGAATGACTGGACATCGTGGGAAATATACAAATACACTTTTCATACAAGAGGTGGAAATTAATCATTCCTTCCACAACAAACAGCAAAGTCTCTTTACATGGGTATTGCTGCTCATGAGAATAAAGGGGCTGATTGTTGGGAAACACTCACTTATTAACTTAGACAGATCAACTAGCCAAGAACCGTAATTTTCCAAAAGAACCAAGTAGGCATAAATAATGGAAGAAAACCCATATAAGAATACAAAGGTGCTCACCAAGAGAATGATGCTTTGGGAGGCTCTGGTCTCAGGGGAGGATCTGTGTGAGACGTGGTTCCTATAAATGTGTCCGACCTGCTGCTTGTGTCTGTACAGGACGGATACCATGGAGGCACTGGCCCAGGACATCATGACTATACACACAACATCATAGGAGGATATCAACACAACAAAGAGTGTGAATGTACTATTGTCATTACCTGGAAAAGAACAGAATGCCAAATTATTTTTCTTTGTTAGGGTTCTGTTGCCATATTTGACAGCCATATAAGTAGGAAAAATGGCATTGACCAACACCTGGAGCACCCATAAGAGTTTATTGGCGAGACCAATATAGTTTCGGATGTTTATCTTAATGTACGCCCCCCGGGAGCTCCTGGGGCTGATGGTCATGGCCTGGAAGACACTCAGCAGGCAGGTGCTGCCAATGGACACCCCCCTGGCCACTCTGTGAACGTATAAAACAATTTGGCATTCAAGATCATTGAGGAAGTCTTTCCATCCAAATGTTGCAATTGTCTGGGGGACTCCTTTGGAGAGAATCACCAAGGAATTAGCCACAATCAGGTTTCTGAGAATTAAGTCTGTGGGCCGTGACTTGCATCCATGACAATAGAGGCAAATGTAGTGAATGATGAATGAGAAATTTCCCATGACTCCAATGACTATCTGAAATATGTGGATCATTGGTATGATCACATCCATTGAGCTCTTTCCATATGTATCCATTATCTGTCTATTGTGCTTGCTGCTGTTGTAAATAAAATCCACATATTGGGGAGTTTTCTTTGGAGCATGACAACTCTGTATTTTGTCACTGCTGTGAATACTCTTAGGTTCTAAATTATTTAGTATTCATGACTTTTTCTTGTTGGAGCAAGTACTCTTCTTCCTTGTCAGCAAAGAGGATTTACCCATAGGGAAGTTGCGGGATTCACCTAGGAGAGATAGAATCAATATTTGAACCTGAGGAAGCTGGTTGCAGTTGCATTGGTCTTTTATTGTTGCGCTATTCTCTCATAGCTCGCTCACTTCTCTCTCTCTCTCTCTCTCTCTCTCTCTGGCTCTTCAACTCACCCAAATACTTGTAATACATTAAATATATTTCATTAAAGTGTGATCATTTTCTATTTGTTCTTGATACCTATTCTGAAGAACAGTATGACTAATGAAGAAAGATTTACAGATTTTAGTATAATTTTAATAATATAAATTTAATATAATGCCCTGGATACTGTTTTTATTCCTGAATACTGTTCTCTGACTAAATTGAAGGTTTTTGAAAACTCTGACCATGATAATAAAATAATTGACATATTTTTCACCAGGAATCAAAATACAGTTAAAATACAAGCATATCCCTTACATAAATTATTTTACAAAAAAAAATTTTGTGGTCCAAAACATCGATAGAGTATCATGAATAGTGTGTCTGTGGGTAAAAGCTAAATTGATTCCTATTAGAGATCAAATAATCATATATTGGTTGTTTCTGAAAATAATTACTATACTTGATGGTGGTTTTAGAAAGACATAAAGCATAAGACAAATGTACAACATGAAAATTGGAGAGATAGAAACTTCTGCTTGGGATATGTTGAGAAGAGAGATGAGAAATAGCAGAGTATTTTTCAACCAAGGAAAATATTTTTTAAATTTATTTATTTATTTTGCATCACTGCCTTAGTGGGAGTAGGAGGCCCAGCCTTGCTCCTGGAGAGCTGCTGTTGGATTTGAACCACCAATCCAGTGGGCCACAGTCCTGCAATCAACCACTATGCCACCAGGGCTCAGCCCCAACCAGGGAAAATATAACAAGAAAAACATGACTTCAATTGGTGCCACACAGTTCTGAACTACTTCCTCCTCCCTGAAATGCTCTAATATAAAAATAAAATGTCCTTAAAGGCTCTTTTTCTC